>PVIU01017482.1:0-41733 GCA_004026605.1 Ondatra zibethicus
GGTGCTGGCATAACTGGATGTCAACGTGTAGGAGAATGAAATTAGACCCTTATCTGTCACCCTGCACAAAACTCAAGTCCAAATGGATTAAAGACCTCAACATAAATCTAACCACACTGAACCTGATAGAAGAAAAAGTGGGAAGTAGCTTGCAGCACGTGGGCACTGGTGACCAGTTCTTATGTAAAACCCCAAGGGCTCAGACAATAAGAGCAACAATGAATAAATGGGACCTCCTGAAACTGAGAAGCTTCTGTGAAGTATTAGTTTTCTAACAGAGATACTTGAGCTTGGGTCCTTTAAGGCTGGATAGAGTGTCACCCACAGCATGGGAGTCCCTTGCTGTAGCCAAGCATCATCAAAACAAAACTTAAAACAAAAATAATTCTCTCTCAGTAGCAGGCCCATTTCACATATGGAGTCACACATGAGCCTCTGAACTTAGGCTGTTCACAGAGATCATGTGGCACTAATTTGTAAAACGGTACCCATGTATCTGAATACAGAGATTTACTCACATTGTAAAGACCCATTAATCTGGTTTACATATTTTACTGAATAAAAATCGTATCTATGTCTAGTTCACTATTGTTCAGAATGGAATGGGTTCATATCTTTGTATATCGCTGGGAGTGACTTAATACTAACATCACATATCACAGTCCCTCATTAAGTCCTATTTAATGTTATTAGATTTATTGATATTCTGCCGTGGGAACAATGGTTATCCCTTTCTTTTTCAGGACTTCTTATTATTTAATTATTACTGTTACACATGTCTATATAAATTTATAAATACAACCTGTTGAATCCCTTTGGTGTTGTTTACATGTATATGTGTTTAGAGCTGCCCGCTTGATATTGTATAACCTAAGAGATAGAGGACCAGGACATCTACTGGATGATTGTGTCTTCTATGCATGACAGGCAGGTACACCCAAGAAACTTAAAAATATGGTCACCTAAATAACACCACTTGAGATGCCAGTATGATTGGAATAAATCTCACGTTTTCACTAATAGGTAAATAACTACAGGTAAAAGAGAGGAAGTTTTTTATTTGTATGAGGATGCAAAGCTATTCTCACTCAAATCCCTTGGGACTTTATCATCTAAGAGGAAGACTGAGAAAAGTATGGCTCACTATCAAACTTACCCTCACTACTGATACAGTCTCATGTGATTTTTGAGTCTATTGGTTCCTCTGTGTGATCTGGAAATTGTGGGGTGGAAGACATCCAAAGAAAGAATGTATTTTGAGGACTTAAAAAGTATTTCCCCATGCTCTTGAAAATCAGTTCCCCTTAGGGGAAAAGATACACAACCGTGGGCGTTTGAGTGAAAACAACCCTCATAGGAACATACATTCAAATACTTAGTCTCAAATTGGTGAAGCTGTTTGGAAAGGATTAGGAAGTGTAGTGTTGTTGGAAGAGGTGCCACACTTAGATACAGCTTTGTGGTTTACAAAGGCTCATATGGTTCCCACTGCTTCTCTCTATCTATGGTTGTGCATCAAGATGAGAGCTCTCAGTTGTTCTTTGCTCCTCCATCATGGATTCTAACTCTCAGAAAACGCAAGTCAAATTAAATGATTTATTTATAAGATGCCTTGGTCAATTTTCATTCTTCTACATGTTGGTATCCAGTTATGCCAGCACCATTTGTTAAATATGCTTTCTTTTTTCCATTTGATATTTTTTGCTTCTTTGTAAAAAATCAGGTGTTCGAAGGAGTGTGGATTAATATCCAGGTCTTCTATTCAGTTCCATTGGTTCTCATGTCTGTTCGTATGACAATACCATGCTGTTTTTAGTACTGTAGTTCTGTAGTAGAGTTTGAAGTCAGGGATTGTGATACCTCCAGAAGTTCTTTTATTGTACAGGATTGTTTTGGGTATCCTGGGATTTTTGCTTTTCCATATAAAGTTGAATACTGTTCTTTTGAGGTCTGCGAAGAATTTTTTTGGGATTTTGATGGGCATTGTATTGAATCTGCAGATAGCTTTTGGTAAGATTGCCCTTCTTATTATGTTAATTCTGCCTACCTAAGAACATGGGAGATCTTTCCACTTTCTGGTGTCTTCTTCAATTTCTTTCTTCAAATATTTAAAGTTCTTGTCATACAAGTCGTCCACTTGTTTGGTTAGCATTACTCTGAGATATTTTATGTTGTGAAGGGTGTTGTTTCTCTCATTTCTTTCCCAGCCCTTTTATCATCTGTGTACAGGAGGGCTATTGATTTCTTTTTTTAAGTTAATCTTGTATCCTGCTACATTACTGAAAGTGTTTATGATACATAGAAGGTCCTTGGTAGAATTTTTGAGATCACTTATGTAAACTATCATATCATCAGCAAACAATGAGAGTTTGACTTTTTCTTTTCCGATTTGTATCCCCTTGATCTCCTTTTGGTGTCTTATTGCTCTAGCTAGGACCTCAAGAACTATATTGAATAGTTATGGAGAGAATGGACAACCTCATCTTATTCCTGATTTCAGTGGAATAGCTGGGAGTTTCTCTACATTTAGTTTGATGTTGGCTGGTGGCTTGCTGTATATTGCCTTTATTATGTTTAGGTATGTTCCTTATATTCCCTGCTCTCTCCAAGACCTCAACATAAAGCCAGCCACACTGAAGCTCATAGAAGACAAAGTGGGAAATACACTTGAATGTATTGGCACAGGAGAATATTTCCTAAATATAACCCCAGCAGGACAGACCCTGAGAGAAACAATTAATAAATGGGACCTCCTGAAACTGAAAAGCTTCTGTAAAGCAAAGGACACAGTCAACAAGACAAAATGACAGCCTACAGAGTGGGAAAAGATCTTCACTAACCCCACATCAAACAGAGGTCTGATCTCCAAAATATTCAAAGAACTCAAGAAATTGGTCTTCAATAGAACACATAATCCAATAAAAAATTGGAGTACATACCTAAACAGAGAACTCTCAACAGAGGAATCTAAAATGACTGAAAGACACTTAAGGAAATGTTCAACATCCTTAGTCATCAGAGAAATGCAAATCAAAACAACTCTGAGATTCCTTCTTACACCTGTAAGAAAGGCCAAGATCAAAAACACTGATGACAACTTATGCTGGAGAGGTTGTTGGGAAAAGGGAACACTTCTGCATTGCTGGTGGAATGCAAGCTGGTACAATCCCTTTGGATGTCAGTATGGCGATTTCTCAGAAAATTAGGAAACAACCTTCCTCAAGACCCAGTAATACCACTTTTGGGTATATATCCAATGGATGCTCAATTGTACCACAAGGACATGTGCTCAACTATGTTCATAGCAGCATGTTTGTCATAGCCAGAACCTGAAAACAACTTAAATGCCCCTTGACTGAAGAATGGATAAGGAAAATGTGGTCCATTTACACAATGGAGTACTACACAGCAGAATGAAAAATAATGACAGCTTGAATTTTGCAGGAAAATGGATGGAGCTAGAAAACATTATTTTTAGTGAGGTAACCCAGACACAGAAAGACAATTATCACATGTACTGACTCATAGGTGGTTTTTAAACATAAAGCAAAGAAAACTAGCCTACAAACCACAATCCCAGAGCACTTAGACAACAATTAGGACACTAAGAGATTTACAAATATCTAATCTACATGGGAAGTAGAAAAAGACAAGATCTCCTGAATAAATTGGGAGCATGGGGACCTCTGGGGATGGTTGAAGGGTAAGGGGAGAGGCAAGGAGGGGAGCAGAGAAAAATGTAGAGCTCAATAAATATCAGTTAAAAAAAGATGACTTGGTCATGGTGTTTTATTGTAGTAATAGAAATGTAACTAAGAGAACAACTGAAGGAGAAAGTAGACCTTGCCTCCACCCTTGGTGAAAGCTTGTATTCTTGATAAACACATTTTTACTTCTAATCCACAGTGAAGATTAAGGAATGGACTGTCTTGCCAGGTGGATGTAATGATCAGACAGGGCCATGAAAGTTCTTCAAGAAATATCTATCCGAAATTGTTGATCCTGCCCACTATTCCCATCTCTTGAGAACTGACAAAGACAGTCTTTAGCAGTTTATATTAATTAAGGTTTGTGGGTTCCATGAGCTGAAAATGCAGGGGCAGACAACAAAGCTAATAGAAACTCTTCTTAGCTGAGAAACTTAACTTCTATTGCATACTCTTCTCGGCTTCTTCTTTTTAAAGTGCAGCCATGATCAAAGACAAGTGAGGTTTCCTTTCTCTCCCTGTGATCACTGGTTTTCTTCTTTTCAGGGGAAAGATTCTTGGAGAATGGCTGTAAATTCCAGTTTTCGTTCTTTCAATACATCTGCAAGAATACCTCCCCACTATCACTTCAATGACTTGATTAAAGTTAAGCCTACTAAATAACATTTTCTTAACTGCTGGATTCAGGCTCTGACTGCAGAAACTTGTAAGCACCCTCATTCCTTTGAATGCCTCTCTACACACATTCTGTGTACCCTGACTTGCTTTTCCCCGCTCTGCTAAGAGTTTGCTTTTTCCAGGCTTTTGCTTACTTTTTTGCTTCCAGAAATTTTACTCCAGTGGATGGGTAGTTCTTAATGTTCAAGCCTCTATTTTCAAATGTTACCTAAATGTTGATGAGTCTCAAATTCGTAATTTCACTGTTAACCCAGCTGTTAGCTGTTCCCTGATTCCACTCTCATTTTCCTTTATAGTATTAGAATTGTTAGCTTGGTGTGTGGCTATTAAGAATGAATATCTCGCTGGGGAGATGGCTTGGCAGTGGAAAGTGTTTACTGCTTTGGCAGAGAAGCCAGGTTCTCAGCACCTACATTAGACATCTCACAACAGACTGAAATCCCAGTTCCATGGGATCTGATGCCCTCCAGCCCACGAGGGCACTTACATGTATGCAGAGTGGTTAAACTAATGTAGCCTCACACATCCATCTAAATACATCCTTTTTAAAATAAATAAAATGGCATTTTATCAGCACTCTTTTGTTCCAGTTAGGGGGGAACATGTTAGGTAAACTCTGAAACTCTCCTTAAAGAAGCAGACATGCCTGACCCTCTCTTCCCATTGTACCCACGTGTCCCCTACTACTGTGAAACTTAACTGTTACCTTCCTGAACTCTAAGTCAGGACCACACAAAATAAACCAGCAAATGACTTTAGTATTTTTGTTTTTAGATGAGTAGTTGTCTAAGAGCTAATTACATGAATCACATCACTGCTATTTAACCTATACCATAAAGCTGGGCTGGGGCAGTGTCTGCTAATTTTAAATCTACTGTTTAATGAATATTTCAAGTGTGTCTTGAAGCTCAGCCCCTTCCCTCACCTCCACTACTTTTACTTCTTTGGTCTTATGGCCCCTTTCCTCACAACCACTATGTACTACTCACATTTTCTCTTTTCTTTTCCTCCCTCCCTCCCACCCTTTCTTCCTTTTTCCTTCCTTCCCTACCTCCCTTCCTTCCTGTCTTCCTTTCTTCCACATTTGGCTATAACCTGCAGAACAATGTAAAGCATTAAAAATGCCACTAGCTCACAATGAATATTTAGATCCTGTCTATAATAGTATGCAAGAAAATGTTTATAAAGCGTATTCACTTTGAACAATTCTGCTGGAAACCTAGACTGAGCTTACACATCCCTATTCACCCTCAAGTTGCTTTTGAGGAAACCACTCTTTGTCTTGATGAATTAGTTTTTTTAACCATCTGAAATTCAGGTTATTAAAAGAAATTTAAATTATTTATTGAATCAATGTATCATCAGTCTTTATTTTCTTTAAGAATCAGCCATGACTTGCCCAAGCAAATCTGTTTGACAAAAACTCAAAGTGGATATTATTCTTAGAGTTGGGAAAATGATATCAACTCTTAAATGATTATGTAGGCAGTGCAAGAGACTTCTATTTAAAAATTAAATTATTTTAAAATTTATATGTATTATGTATGTCTGCTATTGTGTGGCTCTGTGCACATGAATTCAGGTGCTCATGGTGGCCAGAGGTATTGAGTCCCCATAGAGCTGGAATTACAGGCAGTTGGGATTTACTGATATGGGTGCTGGGAATTGAACTCTGTTCTTCTGGAGGGGCAGTATGTGAACCTAATCACTGAGCCATCTCTCCAGTCCAGAATTTTCTATTTGTAATGCATAGGAAAACAATATGCTACAATTCCCACAAGGAAATTTTACATCTCATCTATTTTTAAGTGTCCAACTCTAAGGCAAGAATATTCGTCCTGTGACACCTAATTTGCACTCCAAAATTATGGCTGATGCAAGACATGACAGTCACACGTGAATCGATCCTATAGGTGTTACATTTCACATGGGTGTTCGTACAGCAGAAGCCAAATGAGAATATGTGACCCAATCCTATTCTGAATAATGTTAGTGGAGGTTCTTGGATTCTGAGTATTTGAAATTGCACCCACTTTATTAAATTTGAAGGAAAAGTAAAGGAAGTTAAACTGTATAAATCACATGAGGCTGATTTCGTGATTCATTCAAGTCAACCTGGAATGGAGTTCAATATGAGATTCTTCATATTATTTGTGCCTGGGTTACATATGTTTAAAAACAGGACTTTTCCCCCAAAATAGAACCATTCAGGCTATTTTGTGATATTAGAAATGCAGTGTGGGTTTCTTGTAGCTCTGACACGTGTTGCCTTTTTTTTTACAGCATGCAAAGATAGCTGTTCACATAATATGCCTCCTAATACTCCCAGCCACAAATACATTAGCTCTCAGACAAGCACCACGCTATCATCAATGAGATGCCACAAAATAAGGCATGTTCTAATATCGCTTTGAAAAGCATTGCTTTGTGCTTTAAGTGCTGGGAACAAGCAAACGCCTCTGCCTATGCTTTCAATCAGCTGCTGTATTGTTCAGAGAAGTAGTTGACAGCGTAAGCGCCTTGTGAGCAATGTATTCAGGAAGGATAAGAAACATAAAGAATATGAGTCTCAGGCAGGTGGACGGGTTGATAGGGTAGCACCAGGGGCCTGCTATTTTCTCAGAAACAGTTGTAAGAGCTCTGTTATGGCATAGAACAATGGTTTTCAAAGATTTATGACAATCCTGTTTTAGCAGAGATAAATTAATTACTAAATTGATTTATAAAATCCTTCTTACTTGAAGGCAGATCCTGCATTTTGGGGATATAAAAACAGTCCCGAAAATGCTTCAGTTTATCTTCCTCATCCAAGCGGAGAGCAACTCTCTCATCTGTTGGGTGGCATTGGAGTTCAGCCGCGATGCGCTGCACTGCGCCAACCGGTAGCTCAGGAGGCAAGGGCTCCATCACAAGCTGATATCTAAGAAGGAAGTCAATGATGAAACAATAGAGCCATCATCACTTTGCTACAGAGTATCATCCCTTCTCGAGATTTTAAACTCAGATTCCCATTTCCGCAGTTCCAGAATTATAGCCAGGAGTGGTGGTACATCTTGGAACTGGAGGGCTGAGAATTAGTAAGAGATAGACACAAGCTTGGGCTGCATCATGAGTGTCACACGAGGATGGGCTACGCACTGAAACCTAGTCCCCCAAATCAAACCAACAGGAATGGCCAGAGATAGGGCACCAAGAGCAAAGGCCCTTGCTGCCAATCCAGAAAACCTGAGTTCCTTTCCTGTAATTCAGATGGTGGAAGGAACAGTGTAATTACTCGCTTTAAACTTCATCCTAAGATTTGTTATAGATAAAATAACAACAGTGGTAAATTAGAAATGTTTGAAAATACTAGGCTAGGTGTGTTGGCACAACAGGGAGGCAGGGGCAAATCTCTGTGAGTTGGAGGTCAACCTAGATTGCAGAGAGATTTCCAGCCCAGCCAGGGATACACAATGATAACTTCTCTAAATAAACAAAACCAAAAATTGTTAAGACTGAAGAAGAACTTTTGTTGTTACTGTTGTTGTTAATGTTGCTGGGTTTTTTAATTAATTAATTAATTAATTTTTGATTTTGTGTTTTGTTTTGATTTTGGTGTCTGTGGTGTATTTATATATGCATGCATGTGCTTCTGTGTGTATGTGCATGTGTGTTTGTGGGTTGCAAGTATGTGTGTGTGCATTCAGAGACTGAACATCAGAATTGGTACTGTCTTCACATACTTAATCTTACATTCCGGCACAGGTACTCTCACTGAACCTGGAGCTCACCAATAGCCTAGGCTAGCATCCGAGTGAAGTCCAGGGATCTGTTAGTCTCTATCCTGCCCTTCATTCTGGGGTTACAAATGCCTGTTGCTGCACCTAGATTCTTCTGTGGGTGCTGGAAAGCTGATATACACTTGTACAGCAGATATTTTCCTGACTGAGGCATCTCCCTTACCCTCCTCATTCCATCATTTTTCAATTTTAGCATTTATTTATTTTTATTTTGTGTACATAATTGTTTGCCTACATATATGTGTATGCGCCCTTTGCGTGCAGTGTCCACAGAGGCTCAAAGAAGATATCTGATTCTTGGAACTGGAGTTAGAGGCAGTTCTTAGCTGTGTGGGTACTGGGAAGCAAAGCCAGGTTCTGTAATAAAAAAAAGCAAGTAGTCCTAGTGACTGAGCCATTTCTCTAGCCCTCATTTCATTCTCATCTGAAAAAATAGACCACAAATTTATTATTTCATCTCATTCTAGCTAGCTACTTTACTAAGATGTGACAATGAATTTTTTTTTAAGAAGAGACACCTAATTCTCCATATAACAACATTTTAAAGCTATGGATAACTTAAACTTTAACAAGAATCTTTAGCATGCACATTATATTACTGGAGAGGAAAGTTCTCTCTGAATGTCACCTTTCTCTTCATATGATATCAGAGCAATTTAACCACCTACTGCTTATTGATCTGTGGTGGTTTTTGAAACCATATTCTACTGTTTTGTAATCATCTAGAACTCTTTAGTGTTTGGGGATGTGCGCTGAACCTTTCTGAGGGACCACTGGAGGTTTATTATTAATTTATTTTTCTGAAATTTATTTCACTAATTATTATATATAAAATGTATATGGGTGGTGTTGGAGGTCCTTCTGTCTATGTGTTGCTTCTATTGGTTAATGAATAAAGAAAACTGCCTTGGCCTGATAGGGTAGAACTTAGATAGGCGTGAATGACTAAACTGAATGTTGGGATAAAGAAGGGAAGAGTCAGGAAGATGCTATGGAGCCACCGCCAGAGTCAGACATGCCGGAACTTTGCTGTTAGGCCATGACCTCATGGTGATATACAGATTAATAGAAATGGGTTAAATTAAGATGTGAGAGTTAGCAAATGCGAAGCTAGAGCTAATGGGCCAAGCAGTGATGTAATGAATATAGTTTCTGTGTGGTTATTTCGGGGCTGAGTTAGCCGGGCAGCTGGGACGAACAGGCGGGCCCTCCTCCTACATATGGGGACACCTATGTGCCACTGAGCATGTGCAGATATCAGAGGAAAACTGCTTGGAATTGGTTCTGTGGGTCAGGATTTTGAACTCGAGACATCCAGCTGTGCAGCAAGCACTTTTACTAGTTGAGCTATTGGTCTCATTGGCCTGTCAATGTAGGTTTAATTGCACGTTTTAACTCCACTCATTTGTTGGTTTATTGATTTATATTTCCCCTTAATTTTAGTTCTTTGAAGTTGAATAAGAAAGGAGTTAAAGATAACCAGGCCTCCTTAGACTCCCTTGATTTCCACATGGTCATTCTGTAAGCATCATCCACTTAGGCCTTTAAGACGTAAAGTTGCCAAGCTCCCTTCATGTGGCTCCTGACACTGGTGGAAGAGCTGTAAGTGTCAATTCCTGCACAGTTGACATTTTGTGGAAGGAAAGAATAGTAAATGTCATAGTAAATGTTGTAGACAGTTTTAAAAACTAAAGGGACAGAATAATAAGATGGTTTAGGCAATCAACATCAGGGCAACCCTGTACATTTGTCTTGGTGAAGATTTCAATGTGAAGGAAGCATTTCAGAATTTAAAGGTCCAGGATAGGAGCTTACCTTGGACTGGTCAACGAATACCCTGTAGGGTTGAAGGGGAAATAGAGTGAAATAGACAGGGACAGATGTTAGTCATGGAAAACTTCTGTGACTGAAAGAGGCTTTGGGATACTTGTTGAATAACAGACATACTTATTCAGCACAACACTGGATATGCAAATTTGCATTAAATGAAAATCACTATGTTCTGTGAGGAACTTTAAGAATTTAACAGGGGGCTGGTGAGATGGCAAAGCAGGTGCAAGTACTTCCTGCATAAGTCTTTCAACCTGAGTTTGATTCTGAGAGCCCAGATGGGGTGACCCACATCTGTAATCCAGCGCTCATGCTCTTACATGGGAGGTGGAAACAGGAGAACTACCCAGAATGTTCTGGGACTACTAGCCTAGAGTGTAAGCCTGGTAGAAACAACAAGAAAGCCCCTCAGTCAACAGCATGAAAGGACAGAACTGACTCCCAAAAGTTTTCCTCTGACTGTTAGGTGTGCACCATGATACATCTGTGCCTGCGCTAATGTAGAAAAATCTCTCTCTCTTTCTTTCTCTCTCTCCCTCTATCTCTTTCTCTGCCTTTCTCTCTCTCTCTCTCTCTCTCTCTCTCTCTCTCTCTCTCTCTCTCTCACACACACACACACACACACACACACACACGCATATGAACATGCACATGACCTTAATTATACTAGTAATAACATCATTTTTTTAAAAAATGTTATAGGATTGAGAAAAGATAAGAGTGTGAGTTCATGACATATTTGCTAGGAAAAACATGACTGGATGGAAGCAGTTTTTCTTGCATAGAAGACAGAGTCCCACATAGAAAACATTCAATTCCACAAGCCTCGGGCATCCAGAGAGTGATGCTACCATGGCCACTGCAGTCCAAGTCTGCAATGAAGAGCATGTGTGACATTTGTTTTTCACCTTATACTAAGAAGAATTTAGAATGGTTTTTTTTTTCCAAAACTGGCATGGAAGAAGCTTTGCAGTTGCATTTCATCTTCCGTCCTTCCTTTTCTACTTAATCCTAACTAGAAAACAGGTTATTCAGGTACATGTGTGGATGAGAAAGATAGAATATTCTTGTTGTGCCTGCAACTTGATTTGAAATTAGTTCCTCCTGGAATACCTTCTGATGAAGGAAGCTAGAATAAATGCTGTGGAGAAATTCTTTCGTATACTATGAATAGGTATTACTCTCAATGGCTAAAAAAAAAGCTGATTGGCCAATAGCCAGGTGAAAAGTATAGGCAGGGTGTTCAAACCGGTGGTACAGGGAGAAACGAGATGTGAAGAAGCAGTGGGCACTGTATTTAACTGAGCATAACATCAAACTCTTCCAGGAGTTTGAACTGGGATAGTCACTGATAGGCCAGGTAGAACCAGGATCATGAATTTCAGAGAATCAGAGGGAAGCTGTGAAATACTGGGGCTCAAGAGCATAGGGTCACAAGAGACTCATTTTTATTTTCACAGTGAAACAGAAGTATTGATTATTAAAACATGGAAAGTGTGCTGTGATACTAGCAGCAAGTAAGGTCTTTGAGCTGAGCAATTGTGGCTAAACATTGAAGACTGTGAACAAATACAGGCTGGTCCTGTGTTGAATGTCACAGAACGTTGCCATGCACCAAGCTCTACAAAGCTCTGGGGCCTGTTGATGGCTGTTCTTTCTCCTTTCTGTTTGGTGTGTCCTTACCACACACCTGTTACAGGGAGTTCTTGCAGGCTCTGTTAAAGTCTATTCTACTAGCACTGCACCATGTTTAATTTCTCATGATGGTTACCCCATCATGTTGCTTATGTATGCAGGTTTTCCCCTAAAGTAAAGTGACAGCGGAATAGGAGAAGCCAAACAAACAGCTCAGTGAATCATGTGACTTGAGGAATGACCTGCTCCCAGGAGAAGGTGCCCGCTTCCACTCTGACATAGGAGGACCAATTAGAGAAACACCTGTAGTGAAATTCAGAGTCAAGAGTTTGCCTTATGTTGGCATTTTAACTGGAGTGCTGGCACGTTATATTTCTTTGGGGACATGTGAGTTCTGAGGGAGAGGTTTTTTCAATTCTGGGATGAATTCGCTGTCATATTCCAAGCAGCACCCCACTATCCTCACAGGAGCATTTGTTAACACTGTAACATCTGTGGCCACAATTTAACCTTGCTCTCACTCCTCCAGTCTGTGGAAGACTGGAGCAATACTCCTAAATGAAACTGGGAATGTTTGCTCATGCCTGGAGTCTCAGCACCATGGAGGCTGAGGCCTACCTTGAATTCAGCATCACCCTGGGCCAGATAGTGAGTCCCAGGCCAGCTTGCACTACATCAGAAGATCCTGCCTTAGACAACAGCAGTCTAAAAACTGTCTTCCTGGTTATTTACACATATTTCAACGTACAGAAACACAATATGAGAAAACAACGGCCAAGAATTTGTGTGAGTAAATGTAGAGACTTCCTAAGTGTACAAAGAATGACAGTTATTCAACTGTCAATTCAACAAATGTTTAGTGAGAATCTATATGACTCAGGCATACAGCTCTGAAAAACTAAACTAATGCTGCTGACCTCGTGCCCAAGAGTGTGAACAATAAAAGTGAGTCATGTTGGGCATGGTGGCACATATCTGTTATCACAGTACTCTTACCGTGGAAAAGACAAGGACCACAAGTTCTAGGCCAGCCCTGACTATATAGCCAGATCCTATCCAAAACAAACACGAAAAGTATTCATGTGTTTGCACCTACATCTCGTTAGTCCTAGTAAGGTAGAGTTGCTTACCTTAACCTAGAAGCCAAAGACTGACAATAGATGAAAAATGAACTCTGAGGCCAATACAATGTTTCTCAAGTGTGGCTGAGAATGTAGGGCAAACTGGGCTTTTCTTGAGGAGTCATGGAGTCAGACCCACAGAGATAACCCCTTGAAGAGAGAAAACCTTCTGCTCAGGGCAGCCTAATATTTCCTTGTATCCTGTTTCTTGAGACTTACAATCAATGATTTAGTTTATTACCGTTTCCTCATGTCAAGTCCACATAAAGTCTAAACATCAGCATAGCCTATACATGAATTTATTTCCTCTTAAAAAATACTTGGAGACAGAGGATCTTGAGGCAGCAGAAGCTTAGCTGGAGCCGTGACTCTCCTTCCTGCATACTGAGGTTATAGATTCATGGCTATATGCCTTTATTTTAATATATATTTCCTTCTGGCAAAATGTGGCTGTTCCCACTTCTGGGCTTGTTGTACCTAAGGCAAGAGCAGATCCTGGACGGGAGTTTCTTCACTGAAATAAGGTCTCGTTCTGGGTAACCCCTCTGTGCACAGCTCCAACAGTTTGAGATGCTCATTCAAGGCCTTCTCCCTGAGAGAGCACTTGATTACTTCACACTAATTGCTGCTTAATTCTGCATTCATACCACCAGCTAAGACAATTAGTGTTTCAAAACATCATTTTATGCCTTGTTTAGGCTTATCATTGCCAAGTAAATTGACATGATTTGTTTGAAAATGAAGACATTAGATCCCAGTTTTTCATAACTGTCAAATTTCATATTTCATGTATTGAGCATGGTTTAATTTTGCAGAGGTAGACAAACATGTCAGGTGCTGGCTTGTAAGTCATCTGAACACACTTCTGTCATTGTTATATAAAAGTTCAATTTAACTTTTCCCAGGAGACTGTGGTTAGCATCAAGTCACATTCATAAGGTATTTCCATAACAGCTTTAAATATCAATGTGGTTTGATGGAAATTGATTCTGTCCTCAACGACACACTTGAAATTTTGAAAATCGTATCCCCATGGTTTTATTTATATAGCTAAATTTTCACAGTTGAAGGGCTTGACTTACTAAAAGTTGCATGTTTGTTAAGAATCACAAATTTAAGACTTTCTGATCCTACTGTTCTAAGGTTAACCCGTTAAATAAATTACCCAGTACTCAATAGTTAATGGTTACCCAGCAAAGAGTCAGTCTAACCCTGAAGTGAGGAAACTGGATACTAAGTTCAAAGTTTAGGAGCTGGTATAGATACATTCAAAAATGCCATCCTCCATTGGGAAAGCAAAAGCACAAAGCCCACTTCTGTAGGACTCTCATTGAGAATGAGATGACGTCAGAGTATGACCAGCAGAGCCGGACAGTAGAAGACTTGAATTTGTTTTACTTTTGCTTGAGTTTGAGTTTGTTTCCAAGTTCCTAAAGTAGTGAACATTGGAACAGGAACTGTATAACAAACATAGAAAAAAAAATGAATCGACTTTCTATTTTTAGACAAACGCTGTAGAAAATGAAAGGGGAAGAAACTCCACTCCAGAAGAGACACTTTCACTTCTGTAAATGTGAATGTGACCAACAGCAGCCCAGGACGAAAATACAAAAGCAGAAATCAGAAAGCTCATTTAAACACGCCTTTCCGCACCTGGACTTGGTCTACTGACCCATTTAAACTAAAGTCTAGTAGATGAACTGCAATGTGTTATCTTGCTGTGCTGTTTACATCTCTTCTCTAGGCTGGGTTTAGAGATGTAGGAGGTCATGCCATAAAAAGCAGAAACAATGAGGAAAAATCCTCCAAAGGGTCGCACTATATTAGCAGAGAAGAACCACTTGGAAAAGGACAAGAGAAGTGGATGGACACTTCTGTGTAGGGCCACCCCATGGCCTCTCTGCTTACCTGCTCAGTCCTGCACAGGGCTCTCAGCTTCCACTATCTTCTCAGGGAAGCCTGATATTTCCTTGTTGCTAGCCAGCCAGACTTTAAGAACTGATCAGACTCTACCCTGCTGGGGAATTTGCATGTCAACTTTGCTCCTCCCACACTGTTTAACCAGGTTTCAAATTTCTAGCCACTGGCAAGAACTAGCAAAATGCTGCACCTCCCAGTAGATGGCCAAGTACCTGGCTCTGTGAGGGCTTCTTGTGGGGTGCCCTTGTCAACTCTAGCCACTGGACAGATGCTTCTTTGACCTTTGCTTATCTCTGCAGTGATTAGATGTGTCAGAGAACTGACCTCCAAAAATTTGCATTTATTTTTCACTTTGTGCTCTGGAATATTCTAAGCCCTGCAGAAATGCCCTCTTTCAACTCTGGACACATTTCTCTTTGATTTTAAGACACTGACCCAGTGTTCAATTTGATTGTAGGATTTTTGACTTATAATGGATAAAGGTTTTATTCGAAAGTTTAAAATAAACCAGGTGTGGTGGTACATACCAGTAACTGAAACACTCAGCACTAAATAAGAAGGACCTTGCCTCCAAAGAAAATTAATATAGGCTATTAGTTCCTCAAAATACATAGTTGCCTAATAAATGGAATTTTTAAATTTCTAGGTTAGAAACTGTGACAGTATGCCAGCCACAGAAAGAAGAGTTAGGGCCTGAAATCCATGTAAAAAGTAGACTGGGAAACCTCGCTCACGCAAATTTTCTTAAAGCTGTGCTTTTGTTTGTTTGTTTGTTTTTGAGACAGGGTTTCTCTGTCTTTGGAGCCCATCTTGGAACTTGTTTAGACCAGGCTGACCTTGAACTCACAGAGATCCCTCCCCAATCCCAGTCTCTGCCATTTTAGTGCTGGGATTAAAGGCCTGTGCACCCCCCCCCCCCGCAAAACTATGCTTTTTATTGTCTGGCCTAGGCCTAGATTACCTCCCCTGGCCTATTACTGAGTTCAAGCCTTTTGAAGACTGTATTAGGCATTAAAAAAAAAGAGTCAAGGTTTTCAGAATGGGAACTACAGAAGAGACTGCCTGGCTTGCTGCTGCGCAGCTCCTAGGCCTTGCTGAAGCCTGTAGTCTGCTGGCCCTGCTCAGTTTATTCTGAGTCTCTTCATTGTAACCTCAACAATTCGCTGTGCCCTGCTCAGGTCAAGGCTGCTGTCTACCTGATGGGCAAAGAACACATCTTCCGGACAAGATTATTGAGATAGTAAAACAATACAAGGAAAAAACGCTGAACCATGACACATAATTCCAGTTGACGCATTCTTTGTGTTATGTCTGGCAAGAGTGGGAAGAAGACACAAGACGCGAATGAAGCCACTTAGGAGTTTATTAGAGGAGGGAAGTGCTCACAGGCCTGACGAAAAGTGTATGATATGAGAGAGAGAGAGAGAGAGAGAGAGTAAAGATGGCGCGTCCAGCTTTTAAAGGCCACCTAGCACATGCACATAGGGGGAAGACATGACTACATCAGACGTTGATGATGGGCAACCCTATGCCTTGCACATGTGCACAAGGGGTTTGCGTGAGTATGTCAGATGCTGGTGACACAGCTGGCGGGCGACCCACGCATGCGCTCAAGGGTTTTAGTTGAGTCGCACATGGAGATAATCATGCATGTGCACACGTGGGTCACGCGGGCCCTTTGTTCCCAAGGGTCTGCCCACATGTACCTGCCTTTAGAACCCAGAAGTGCAGCCTTACGGGTGGCTGAATAATTACATTCTACCGTTTGTTTATTATAAAAATTTGGGGGGGAGTTGAGAATCTTAATGGTTGGGAATGGGGCACCGCAAGGTCTCTCATGACTGCTTCACGCTAACTTTGTGGGCGTCAAGGAGTTGGGGTGTTTGACCACATCTTGGGGTGGCTGATTACGGCTGTATTTTCCAGGCTTGAGGAACTGGGTCGGCTGGCGGCTTGGACCTTGCAAGATGATGGAAAAACAAAAATTATGTTTGGAAGGAAAAAAATTTAGATCTTAGTGATTAATAGAGGAGAGTCCCCAGATGGAAGATAGAGGGGGAGGGGGTTTAACGGTTCCCGATACCAGGAATGACAAGAAAAGAATTAAATGATATTTATTCTAGGCGAGTCTGGTCCATTTAGGTAGGTAAAATTAGCTCCCTGGAGCTTATGAAAAAAAAGTTTGAAAAGAAATAAATTTTAGACATATTAACAGTTTATGATTATAACAATAGAATGGAAAATAGTGGGAGGGGGAAGGAGGAAATTATTGAAAAGGATAATTATTAGACTCTTTAATGTTTTACCTGAAGTAAATTTTTGTATCATGGCATTACCTTAACATCCAGGAGGCAGTGCTGCAGTCAGTGATAGACCTGTTATGTTAAAGTTTGCTTTGTGAGTTTTTAGAGTTTGGAGCTCCAAACTCATTATTGTTTCTTACTGCCTGGGCTTTTGACAGTCCTTGTACCTCTGGCTCTATGTTTAATGATGCTTCCTGTAATAACAGCTGAGTGGTTACCTGGAAATTTAAGCATGACATTGAAAGTATATAGGAGAAAGAAGAGGAGGGAGAGTATATATGGAGTTTTTGGCACAAGAGAGTTGAGTAAGGATGAGACCTTTATTTTTTTGGAACTGGAGAAAGAGTGGCTGATCCTGGTGTCCTCTGGAACTTAAGGGAACAGGGCCCTGTTTGAATTACTGTATACGAGGGAGTATCTTGAGTTGGAAGAGTAAAGGGTTTAAAATCTGACAGGTGAACCCAATGAGGAAGTCCCTTGAGCTTGGCAGCTGTGGGAGTTACATGAATTACTCTAAGGTGGCTCTGCCATTTAGGGGAAAGGGGTGAAGGGCGTTGGTCTGGGGGAGAAAATAATATCTGATCCCCTATTTTAATGGGTGGTGGGCATGAATTATCACATGGTTGAGGTAATGAGTGGTAGGTGAAATCCCATAATAGGCAGTGTAGGTGGGATAAGAGTGGAGTAAGCAGGTGATCAGGAAGGGGAGAGGTTTTAGGTGAGAGGCAGGGGGTTAAAACTGGCTGCCCATACATGAGTTCAAAGGGTGAGATGAAAAGGGGGCTTTTGGGGAGAGCCCTAAGCCTAAGGAGAGCCAAAGGTAAAAGTTTTACCCAGTCAAGGTGAAATTTTAACTTGACATTTTAACACGAACATTTTTTAAGGAACAGTTAGTTCATTCTACTTTCCCTAAAGACTAAGGGTGGTATGGGATATGAAAATGCCAAGGGATGTTAAGAGCCTTAGACAAGTTTTGGGAAATCTGGGAAGTGAACTCAGGGCCATTATCTGACTGAAGAGAGGTTGGGATTCCAAACCGGGGGATGATTTCTTGGAAAAGAACATCAGAAACTGTCTGGGCCCTCTTATTAGTGGTGCGAAACGCTTCAATCCACCCAGACATTGTATCTACCAAGAACAGGAGATATTTAACTTTTCTGACCATGGGCATATGAGTAAAATCCAGCTGCCAGTCAGTTCCTGGAAGGGAGCCCCTGGCCTGGTGGGTGGGAAAAGGAAAGCTACGGTATTTGGTCTTGGGATCTGACTTTTGACAGATTTGACAAGAGGCAGTGATAGCTTTTAGGAACTTTATGTCCTCAGGGGTGGGTTGGAGGTGAGCCTTAACAAAATGAAACAGAGCCTTGCTATTAGGATGAAAGAGCTGATGTAGGTAGGGCAGAATTTGCTGGGTGTCAGGGGGTGTCTGCAAGAATGGGAGCTGTACTGTATGAACCCCCTGAGATGATTGAGGTGGGTTTGGGCTCTGGAATGCTGCTGTTTTAGCTGCTCGGTCAGCCCGATTATTTCCCTTGGAAATAATGGAACTGTTGGCTGATGAGACCGACAGTGAATAATTCCTATAGCTTTGGGGAGATGGGAGGCTTTTAACAGCCCCATAATGTAACCTGAGTTAGTTATGGATCCTCCTTTTGTTGTAAGAAGCCCACATTCCTTCCAGATAGCCGTGTGGGACAGGAGGATATGAAAGGCATATTTGGAGTCTGTGTAAACATTTAAAGAGTGTCCTTTTGCTAACTGGAAGGCACGGGTAAGAGCTATCAACTCCACCTGTTGATTAGTGGTAAGGGCAGGGAGTGCCCGTGCTTCCACTGTCTCAGTATCTGATACTATGGCATAGTCTGCTCTAGGGGTCCCATCACATAAAAAGGATCTGCCATCTGTGTACCAAGTATAAGTGGCCTGGGACAGTTTGCCCTCCTGTATATTTGAGGGGTGGGGCAGTAGATCCTCTAAGCTCTCTATGCAGGAGTGAGATGGGGAATCATTAACATTAGGTTGAGGTAGGAGATTTGAGATATTAAGGGGTGGGCAGCATTGTAAAGTGAGTGTGGCATCTTCTACCAGTGCAACCTGAAGGGAAAGGACTCAGGAAGGGGTAAGACTGGTAAGCCTTTGTAAGTTAAGAGGTGGGACAGATTGTGGTGGGAGAAGATGGTGGTGGGTGAACCAAAGGTTAGTTTTTTTGACTCACAAATAAGAAGCTCAGCGGCTGCTAGAGCACGTATGCAGCATGCCCAGCCCCAAGTGGTGAGGTCCATCTTCTTTGACAGGTATTCTACAGGTGCAAAACAAGGCCCCAGTTGATGTCCTAGGACCCCAAGTGCATATCCCTCCTTCTCTGCTACATAAAGAGAAAAGGGGCGAGTTAAATCTGGAAGATGAAGAGCTGGAGCCTGGATAAGGGCTTGCTGGAGTCTCTGGAAGGGTTTAGTAACAGGATGGAGAAGGGGCTCATGCAGAGAGCTGAGAGCTGCCTCATAAAAGGGGCGGGCGAGGAAAGAAAAGGAGGGGATCCAGGAATGCATGAAGCCAGCTACTCCTAGGAACCTCTTCTTTGGTGGAAGGAACTGCAAGAGATTGAATTAGTTATTTTTAGAGTAATAGCCTTTAGGGTTGGGTTTATAGTTAATCCCAAATAAATGACCTGAGAGGTAGACAGTTGAGCCTTAGAAGGTGAGACTCTATAGCTCCTTTTGGACAGGAAATTTAAAAGAGCAGCGGTATCAGTTTTGCTGATCTCCAATGATGGGCTACAAAGTAAAATATCATCCACATACTGTATGAGTTTAGACTTAGGGAGAGACAGTGAGAGAAAGTCAGAAGCTAAAGCCTGGCCAAACAGGTGTGGGCTGTCCCGGTATCCCTGGGGAAGGACAGTCCAGGTGAACTGTGTGGAGAAGTAAGTATCAGGATCAGTCCAGGTGAAGGCAAAGATGTTTTGAGATTGAGGGCTGAGAGGAATAGAAATAAAAGCATCCTTGAGGTCTAGAACTGAGAAGTGGGAGGTTCCTGGAGGGATATTGGATAGAAGGGTGAGAGGATTAAGAACTACTGGATGGAGAGGAACCACTGCGGAGTTAATGAGCTGGAGGTCTTGAACCAGATGATAGGTTCCATTAGATTTTATAACAGCAAGTATAGGGGTGTTAAAGGGGGAAGAGGTGGGGCGAAGCAGCTTTTTTCTTAAAAGGTCAGAAATAATAGGCTTAAGTCCCTTAAAGCTCTGGAGAGAGAGAGGGTACTGAGCTTGGGTAATGTACTTAGTGGGATCTCGTAATTGGATAACAATGGGGGAATGGTGTTTAGCAACGGAGGGGTTTTGGGTGTCCCAGACTTGGGGTTCTTCCTGGGAGGCTGGTAGAGGAAAAGACACATTAGGGTTGGGAGGTTGGGCAGTTAGGAGAAGGAGGAGTGGAGCTGCTGGAGAGTGTGGGGTAAGGTAAATGGGAGGAGCAAAGGAAATGGAAGCTCCTACCTTTGCTAAAAAATCCCTTCCCATGAGAGGTACTAGGCAGGTTGGCATGACTAAAAATGAATGAGTGAGATAAATGCCCCTAAACACACAGTTAAGTGGTGCAGTCTGATGAGGTAGATAAGACTATCTCCCTACCCCAACAATAGGGAAACTAGAAGGAGAAGTAGGCCCCCAGAATTCCCTCAGTATTGAGTGTGTGGCTCCGGTGTCCAAGAGAAAGGAGATGGGCTTTCCTGATCCTGTGATGTTTACCCATGGCTCCTCATTACAGATGGCGGTTGTGGTCGGATCAAAGGAGCCCAGGCAGCCTCACTCATCTATGGCCAGACCCAGAAGGTCAACTTGGGAATTTTCTGGGTTCATGCCACTATGTGCACGAGGACAATCTACTGCCCAGTGACCTTCCCTATGACACTTCGGACAAGGTCTTCTAGGACTAAGTTGAGGATTAGGGCCCAGTGACCAGTTTTACCACATTTGAAACACGGACCTGGTGGTTCTTGAGCCCTGGGGGTCAGGGGATCAGGCGGTCTGTCACCTCAGCTGTTCAGAAGGCCATGAGTGTGGGCTTTGTCATTTCTCGCATGGTACACTTTAAAAGCCAGCTCTAGGACTTCTGCCTGCAGGGTCAAGGGGCCTTTCTCCAAACGTCTAAGCTTAGCCCTAATGTCAGAGTAGCACTGATTAAAAAAATGAGTCATTAGTAGCTGTCTGCATTCCATGGTTCTGGATCTAAGTTAGTATATTGTAACAGAGCTTTTGTGAGGCATTCCAAAAATGCGGAAGGATTTTCCTTCATATCCTGAATGATCTCTGAGAGCTTAGTATAATTTACCAGCTTGAGAGCAGCCTTGCAGAGGCCTGTCAGGAGGCAAGTCAAAAACCCGTCCCTAGCTAGAATCCCACCCGGAGTATTATAATCCCAGTGCGGCTCTTGTTCTGGGACCGCCTCTGCTCTGGGAGGGTGGGAGGCAAGAGTTTGGTGAATCTTGTCTGCATATAGTCTGGCCTGTTCCCAAACTCGCCTACGTTCTTCAGGAAGTAGGTTATTAGATAGGATCATATAGATGTCATGAAAGGTGAGATTATAGGATTGGGTAAGATATTAGAATTGTTTTATGAAAGTTGTAGAATAAGACGTATAGGAACCCAGTAATTTTTCTATATGGGAAAGTTCTGAGAGTGAAAAAGGAACATATACCCTAATCAATCCATCCACGCCAGCCACCTCTCACAATGGGAGAACTGTATCGGGCTTGGCTTGGTTAGGGTTAGGTTCCATGGTGGCACGCGAATGTGTGAGAGGAGGGGTAAAGGTGGATGCCAGAGCAAGGCAGCTGCTGTGGCCAGGCACCGGAGAGGAAGAATGATTTAGTGGGGCTGTTGGAGCAGGTGGGGAGGGGAGAGAGGGAGCCGCAGAGTGAGTGGCAGGAGGTGGTGAGGTAGCTGCAGAAGCTAAAGGGGTGGGGGTGAGAGCTGGGGCCAAAGGGGCCGGAGCAGAAACTGAGGGGATGGGGGTAGCTTCCCGCTGAGGTCAACAAGGCAGAGGTTCGTTATCTGGGTCCAGAGCAGAAGTGGGGGGTTCTTCAGGAGCAGATGGCATAGCCAGGAACATGTGAGCGGGTGAACAGTTGGTAAGGACAGAGGGCTTAGACTTAGAGCTGAAATAGAAAAAGGCTTGGGTGTAGGGAAGCTCTTTCCATCTCCCTGTGCGCTGATAATAGTTAGAAAGCTCCCGTAAAATACCAGGATCAAAGGTGCCATTAGGTGGCCATTTTTGGTTGTTATCTAAATTGTAACGAGGCCATTTTTTTGAACAAAGGTGGACCAGTGTAGGAATCTGCAGGTAGGGCATTAAGGCCTGAGGTTTTAGGGTCTTTAAAAGGCACCCCATGGGGGAGGCCGGATTGATAGGCTTGGGAGGTTTGCTTCCCCTGGTTAAAGCTGTGTAAACCCACAAAAACAGCAACACTGCAAGGCTCCACAGAAGACGTCTCTTGACTGCTGGGCGGGGTGTAAATCAGCGCGACCTTCGCAAGACTCACATTGGTGTCCCCTCAAGCCACGAGTGGGAAGGTAAGGCCTGGCTGGATCCAGTTGGTGACCTGAACCCAGAGAGGCCAGAGGCTGCTCTGAGCAGCCTCAGAAAAGAAAAAAGGAAAGAAAAAGAAATGAAAAAAAAAGAGAAAGAAAGATCTGAGGGGCCCTAGGCCCTCAGTCGTGGGTCGGTTGGCCTTGGGCCGTTCCAAACACAAGCTTAACTAAGGGAAGCAAACCACAGAGGAATGCCAGTGAAGGCAGTGGTTGGGGGGCAGTCCCCCCATCTCTAGGAACTCCAGAGGGTTGCTGGGAGCTCAACTGGTCAGTTCCTCGGGTTCAAAGAAATGGTTAAGCTGACCAGAATGGGAGCACTCACCAATGAAAGACGGTGTTGTTAGGGAAGGTCGCAGTCAGGCATATGGAACACGTGGGTTGTTCTCGAGAAAACTCCTGGTTGCAATTCCAGTCCCAGGAGTCCGGGGTAGATCCCGGCCCCAGGACAGGGGCCAGGGGCTGGAAATTCTGGCCCCAGGATAGGGGCCTGGGGCGGGAAAATCTCTCAAGTCTTGGCACCAAATGGTATGTCCAGCATGAGTGGGAAGAAGACACGAGATGCGAACGAACCCTCTTAGGAGTTTATTAGAGGAGGGAAGTACTCACAGGGCCTGACGAAATGTGTACGGGAGAGAGAGAGTAAAGATGGTGTGTCCAGCTTTTAAAGGCCACCTAGTGCACGCACACAGGGGGTTTGCGTGAGTCTGTCAGACACTGGTGACACAGCTGGCGGGTGACCCACTCATGTGCCTGCCTTTAGAACCCAGAAGTGCAGCCTTAAAGGTGGCTGAATAATTACACTTTGTTCCCTCAAATGAGACAAGTTCCCCAAAGCATGTTATCTCCCAGCCTCCAAGACAGGGACATAGAATACATGAATTTGCTTCAAGATAATTTACTGGCCACCGCTAAAAGATACACATAAAATAGAGACTCCTCACTTGACTCAAAAGGAAATATAATTTGAATCTAATTGAGAAATTTAAAATTGTAGTATATTTTATTTTCTATCAGTGTCTTGTGCTGTCAGAATTTTGGAAGATTTGATCTACTAGGCAGGAGAGAAAGCCATACTCCCTTCTCAGTATGGAAGGAGAGATGTATACTGACAGGCCAAAGGCTTCCTCTCTGGTATTTGGTAAGCTCTTTGAGTGGTAACTGTAGTGCTCGTGGATAGAGCTGTTGAGGCCTGCCTTCCCTCACCACTCAAACTGTTCTTTTGCTTACACACCTTAGTTTCTTGTATTCCATCCACTCACTTTACCCTACTGGTTTTATTTAATGATTTAAATTATTTCCCAGTTCCTTTAAATGTTCAGTATTAGGAAATTATCACTGTATTTAATTTATAAAAGCAGTCTTCTTAACGTTAGGCACAAGCTGTTTTGATACGGCAAGTTGGAACAGGAAAACACTGTTGTCCTGACTTGAGGCCTTAGTTGTTACTAAGTAACTTGTTACTAAGTTGTTACATACCACCCAGAGTCAGGAGGTTTTAGCCTACTGATTGCCAAGGCAAAATAATGTAGCTACAGCTGTTCTGGGTGGTGATAATCTTGTGACATTGAGTTGCACAGTAAGCAAGCCATACCTCTGGTTATATCTTGTTGTCTTTAATGATATCCGTCTAAATTTAGAAATGTTTTTTTCTAGTTTGTACCTTTATGCCAACCAATCCTTGTTTATGATACTTGACTTCTCGTTCTGTAAAGGACCATTCCCTTTTTCCCATATATACTGCCTTGACATGTGTAATCTCTTGGATTCATGGATGCTGAGGATTTGGATGGCTCATGAACTACCACATTTGAGATATGACTTTGTTACACACACATTGTTCTTGATGTTTTGATTTATAGACAATAATATAAAGCATCGATGTATCCATCCATCTATCCATCCATCAATCCCTTTCCATATATCTATCATGTATTTCCTATCATATCTATTTATATATCCACCTATCATCAGTCCACCATACATCTATCTTTCTATCGTCTATCTATCATTATTCTGTCTATCTGCTTGTTTGTCTATTGTCTATCTTCTAACCCCAAATATTGTTAGTGTTATACAGAGGGGTACTTTTTGTACTTCTAGTCAGATCAGTGACATACAGTTCAGCTTCACTGATTATTTCATGGCATTCCTTTCTTTTCTATCTACCCCCATGCTTTCCTTGTCTGACCCATCCATCTGGAACTGGAAGTTCTACTGTATATTGCACATACTAGGCACTTTCCTGTATATTGCACATACTAGGCACTTTCCACTTCTGCCTTGTGAATCCATTTTAGGAACAAAAGTGTCATTTTCCTCTGGCAAGTCTCCTGCTTCCTCCTTCCCTATTACATTCCCCTCATGAAAAATGACACCTTTACAAGGCTTTTCACTCACTTTCTTTCTCTTCTGTTTCTGCCTATTCATAGATAAGAAATGTAGAAATCTTTTACTTCCTTCTTCTTGAAGTACAGATTTACATGTATTCTGCACTTAGCTAAAGCAGTTTAGTGTTTTTCAGACTTTCCAGGAAGCCCCCCTCTGCGTCAGGAGACTGGAACAAAGATTATAAGAGACTGGACCTATGGTAACAAGAGACTGGATTTAGGGTCACAACTATAATTTCCAAATATAGCATTATCAACTACCTTCTCATTATGCACAGATGGGCATACATGATAACAGTGCTTCATCTAATTTTCTCCTAGAGTCTTTACTCTCTTCTTCCTCTATTTAAAATGTCTTTTCTGATTCACTGTTTAGTCCAGAGTTGTTTCTTAAACCTTTTGTAGGATTGTAAGGGATATTAGCATTAGAGTACATGCTTAACATGCTTGAGGACATGAATTCAATCCACGAATCTCAAATTATTTTGCACACATCATGCTCATGAGTGACATTTTAACTGAATTTGTATGTATTCTAAAATAAAGTTTTGTTGTTGGAATGACTAAATATTATCTTACATCATGTTAAAATAGCTTTTAGCCATAATTTGTAGGTGAAGTTCCACTTTCTTCTAGGTCCAGGTTAAAATGAGAAATCTGAACTGGCTTTGCTCCTTTTGCCTACAATTTTATCTTTGAAGTGCATGCTACAGTTCATGAAGGTTTAAGGATACGCTTATATTCAATCATTTTCATTATCTGTCCTACTTGGAAAATAAGTAAGTACTTCCAATAAAATGGTTTTGAATTCCTTTCAGAATGATTGAGTCCTAAATAGCAGAGTATTTCCCACCCACACCTGAACTCAACATTACTCTGCTGATTCAACAGTTAGCACAGGTGATGACATCTGATGATTATCTGTAACAAAGCTTACAATAAAATGGGGGAGTCTCACTATAGGATTATCTACAATGGGTTGACCTGTGGGCATGTTTGTGGAGTTATATCTTAACATTGTCATATGTTAATTGCTGTAGGAAGACTCAGACCACTGTGAGTGGAATCATTCCCTAGGTAGGGGTGCTGAGTTGTATGTAAGAGTAGATAAATTGAACTGAGTGTAAGCAAACAAGCCAGGATTCTTGAAATTATTTCTTTCTGCTCTTGACTGAGGGTATGAGCTGAATAGCTTTTTCTAGTTTCTGTTTTCACTCCACCATGAGGAATTGTAATGTGGAATTTTAAGTCTAATAAAAAACATCACCTTTCACAATAGCCACGAATAACATACAATATCATGGGGTAACACTAACCAAGGAAGTGAAAGACCTATTTGACAAGAACTTTAAGTCTTTGAAGAAAGAAACTGAAGAAGATACTAGAAAATGGAAGTATCTCCCATGCTCTTGGATAGGAAAGATCAACATAGTAAAAATGGCTATCCTACCAAAAGCAATCTATAGATTTAATGCAATCCCCATCAAAATCCCAACACAGTTCTTCACAGACCTTGAAAGAAGAATAATCAACTTCATATGGAAAAACAAAAAACCCAAGATAGCCAAAACAATATTGGACAATAAATGAACTTCCAGAGGCATTACCATCCCTGACATCAAGCTCTATTACAGAGCTACAGTAATGAAAACAGCTTGGTATTGGCATAAAAACTGAGCTGTTGACCAATGGAATCAAATTTAAGACCTGGATATTAATCTACACACCTATGAACATCTGATTTTTGACAAAGAAGCTAAAATTATACATTAGAAAAAAGAAAGCATTTTCAACAAATGGTGCTGGCATAACTGGATGTCAACCTGTAGAAGAATGAAAATAGATACATATCTATCAATATGCACGAAACAGAAGTTCAAATGGATTAAAGACCTCAATATAAATCTGACCACACTGAACCTGATAGAAGAGAAGGAGGGAAGTAGTCTTCAATAAATGGGCACAGGAGGCCACTTCCTAAATATAACCCCAGTAGCACAGACACTAAGAGCAACAATAAATAAATGGGACCTCCTGAAACTAAAAAGCTTCTGTAAAGCAAAGGACACAGTCAATAAGACAAAAAAGCAACCTCCTAAATGGGAAAAGATCTTCACCAACCCCACATCAGACAGAGGACTGATCTCTAAAATATATAAAGAACTCAAGAAATTAGACAGTAAAATTCTAAATAACCCAATTAAAAGATGGAGTACTTAACTAAACAGAATTCTCAACAGAAGAATTTCAAATGACCAAAAGATACTTAAGGGAATGTTCAACTTTCTTAGCTATCAGGGAAATGCAAATCAAAACAATTCTGAGATACCATTTTACACCTGTAAGAATGGCTAAAATCAAAAACACCAATGATAGCTTATGCTGGAGAGGATGTGGAGTAAGGGGAACACTCATCCATTGCTGGTGGGAATGCAAACTTGTGCAACCACTTTAGAAATCAGTGTGGCAGTTTCTCAGCAAATTGGGAATCAACCTATCTCAGGATCCAGCAATACCACTCTTGGGAATATACCGAAAAGATGCTCAATCATACTACAAAAGCATTTGTTCAGCTATGTTCATAGCAGCATTATTTGTAATAGCCAGAACCTGGAAACAACCTAGATGCCCCTCAACTGAAGAATGGATAAAGAAACCGTGGCACATCTACACATTGGAGTACTAC
The DNA here is from genome assembly GCA_004026605.1 of Ondatra zibethicus. Taxonomy (NCBI): domain Eukaryota; kingdom Metazoa; phylum Chordata; class Mammalia; order Rodentia; family Cricetidae; genus Ondatra; species Ondatra zibethicus. Next base: position 27,640 of record PVIU01017482.1, read on the forward strand.
TCAGCAGTAAAAAGCAATGACATCTTGAATTTTGCTTGCAAATGGATGGAATTAGAAAACACTATACTGAGTGAGGTAATCCAGACCCCTCCAAAAAATATGGTATGTACTCACTCATAAGTGGATACTAGCTATAAACAAAGGACATTGAGCCTATAATTCAGGATCCTAGAGAAGCTAAATAGTAATGTGAACCCCCCCAAAAACATATATAGACCTACCTGGAAATTGGAAACAGAAAAGATCACCTGACAAAATTGGGAGCATGGGGGTGGGGGTAGAAGGAAGCAGGAAAGGGGAAGAGGAGGGGAGAAAGGGAGGGTTGAGGAGAACTTGAGGGAATGGGATATTTGAAATGGAAGGACAGATATAAGAACAAGGAAAGAGATATCTTGATTGAGGGAGCCATTATGGAGTTAGCAAAATACCTGGCTCTAGAAATTTTCCACGAATCCACAAGGATGACCCCAGCTAAGACCCTAAGCAATAGAGAAGAGGGTGCCCGAACTGGCCTTGCCCTGTAGTCAGACTGATGATTATCTTAAATATCACCATAGAACCTTCGTCCAACAACTAATGGAAGTAGAGACAGAATCCCACTTTGGAGCACTTGACTGAGTTCCCAAGGCCCAGTTGAAGAGTGGAAGGGATGAGAATATGAGCAAAGAGGTCAAGACCATGAAGGGTTCATCCACTGAAACAGTTTACCTGAGCTAATGGGAGCTCACCAACTCCAGCTGGACTGGGAGGGAACAAGCATAGGACCAAGGTCCCTCTGAAAGTGGTTGACAGTTTTATGCCTGGGGCAGACTGAGGGGCCACTGGCAGTGGCACTGGGATTTATCTCTACTGTATGTATTGGCTCTTTGGAATCCTATTATTTTTGGATTTTTACCTTGACCAGCCTAGATGTAGTAGGGAGGGCCTTGGACCTTCCTCAAAGCAAGGTGCCTTACCCTCTCTTAGGATTGGAGGGGGGTAGGGTGGGAGGGTGTATGGAGGGAATGGGAGGAGGAGAGGGAGTGGGAGTTTGGATTGATAATTTTTTAAAAAAATCTAAATAAAAAAAGAACCCCCCCAAAAAAAGACCCTTTCTTCTAAGTTGCTTTTAGTCAAAGTGTTTTATTAGAAATGAAACTAGGACAAGTTGGTCTCATAATCTTTTAGACTCTGAAAATGTTTCATTTTAGTGTCCTCTTAACTGCCTAAGACCAAGTTGAAACTTGTTTATAAAGCATAGCAGGGCCTTCAAAGATCTTGCAGTACGCTGTAAAAAAATGTCTTATTAACCTTGAGTGACTTAAGGATCTTGAAGAAGAATGAAAAGGAGGCTAAGAGAGTCTTAAAGAAAGTACCCACGTGAACAGCAAAAAAAAAAAAAAAAAAACAAAAACAAAAAAACCCAGAAACAAAAACAAAAAAATAAAACAAAAAACAAACAAACAAACAAAAACAGTGTCAGAAAACAGAAGGCATTTGAATAAATAGCTCAGTACCAGGGGAAAGCTATCTTTTCACCTTCTATTAAGCAAGGCGTCTCCCGACATCCCTGAACCATAAAGGCTGCTGCTAATGCTGTTGACTGCATGCTGGAGCCAGATGATAACCCCGCATTGCCGAAGACACTCCTTACTTTGGCTGTGCGACATGGAGAAATATGATAGAGTTGGGAGCGCTTTTCATGCAGCCTGGCTTTTATAGTGCTAGAATGCCACCAAGTGCTGTTCACTTGGATTTAAGGCCTTTTGCATGAAAATGAACTCAAATCCTGTCCTCTAATCCAAAACAAAAGCCCATGGCTATAGAAGTCAGAGGCTCCAGTGTGAACACAACTGTGTGACCGCTTTGTAGAGTTTTTTTTTTTCCGTACTCATAGATCCTTGCTGTTGCCAGCTTATGTCCTGGAGGGAAACATCATGTGTGGAAGTATTGATGACAAAGGCTTGTGTGCCCTGGCTGCTTATTACAGAGATACACAGCCAATCAAAGTTTTGATGTGTAGCAATAATGTGATTATTGGGACCTATCATCCAGACCCTTGAAAATATACTGTCTACTACCAGTGGCTATATCAGGGTTGCTGCTACAATAGTCAAGTTTAGCTGCTTGTTGGATATTGATGTAGAGACTGGCCTGCATCAAATGTTTTCCATTGATTTAAAACATACCGATTCCCTTCAAAAGCCTAATAGTAAAATAAGAGGACAAGGTTGCCATGTGAATCGAAAGTCACAGTATGTTTACTTGGAGTATTTCTCCATCCTTCCCTCATTTATATGCATGGACATTTGAATGCACAAATGTCCAAGAGGATTATGTCTTAGTCCTTGAATTATCTACATGTTTATAAGAAAACAGGTCCTAAATGATTCAGTCTGACTTTAGTACATCCCCTTAGATTAAAGCAGAAGATCTGCATTCTGTGAATAAAAAAACAATTAAAAATTTCAAGAGCTTTTTATAAGTTCCTATCTTTCCAAGTTCGAGAATATTGAGGATAAATTGATCAGAGTAACAACACAAATTTAGCCCCAAGCAATCCCTTCTGTAAACTGGCATAGCTCAACTGAGGTCAGACAGGTAGAAGCAAAGTTCTATATCATATAAAAATGAGAACAATATTTGATTTTATACACACAGAAAACTGATGGGCAAGGAGGTAACGAAAGAGATCTGAATAAGCCTGGCCTCTCAGCTGTTTTCTGTTGCTAAAAGCAACTTAAGGAAGAAAGGGTTTATTGTGACTTACAGTCTAGGAGGGCTTGACTCTGTAATGGCAGCAAACTCTAGTCATGGCAGCAGGAGTAGGAATCCGACAAGTGACATTTTTGTGTGCACATAGTGAGCAGAGAGAAACAGACAGACAGACAGAGTGAGAGAGAGCAGGGGGCAGGGCGATACAGCATATCCTTTCCCTAGTGTGCATTCCTAAAGGTCCCACAATCCTTCTAAACAATGTGACCAACTGGAGACCAATTGCTCAAATACATGAGCCTACGTGGGACATTTTCTCATTCAAACCCAACAGAGCAAGGCATCCCACCAAAGGGAACGCTCTTCAAAAAGCCAGTTCATGTACCAGAGATAGATCCTGATCCCGCTGCCAGCGCCTCCTCAACCACACTAAGCTACACAACTGTCTCCCACATGCAGAGGGCCTGTTTGGTCCCGTGCAGGCTCCACTGCTGTCCATCTAGAATTCATGAGTTCCCACAAACTTGGCTCAGTGCTCTGTAGATTTTCGCATCTTTATCATAACGCTCCCCCACTTGCTAATAATTATCTCTCCTCATTCTATTTGCGTGGCCTCCAAGAGCTCAGCCTTTTGCTTGGCTGTATCATTGCATCTGCTTCCATCGGTCAATGGAAGAAGGCTCCATGATGACGGCTAGGCTATTCACCAAACTGATTACAGGGGGAAAGTCAGTTCAGGCACCCTCTCCACTATTGCTAGGAGTCTTCGCTTAGGTCATCCTTTTGGGTTCCTGGGAGTTTCCCTAACACCACGTTTCTCCCTAACCCCACAATGGTTCTCTCTATCAAGATATCTCTTTCATTGCTTTCCTCCTCCATCCATTCCCCAGCTTTACCATCCCCTTCCCTCATGTCCTCCTCCCCATCTCCTCCCCTCTCTGTCCTCACCCCTAGCTCCAGTTTACCCAGATTTCATCTATTTTCACTTTCCAGGGTGATCCATCCATTCCTCTTAGGGTCCTCCTCGTTACCTAGTTTCTCTAAAGCTGTTACATCTAGTATCCACTTATGAGTGAGTACATACCCATGTTTGTCCTTCTGAGTTTGGGTTACTTCACTCAGGATGGTATTTTCTAGTTCTATACATTTGCTTGCAAATTTCAGCATATCATTGTTTTCTTTACCACTGACTAATTAATACTCCATTGTGTAAATGTACATTTTCTTTGTCCATTCTTTGGTTGAGGGACAACTAGATTGTTTCCAGGTTCTGGCTATTACAAATAATGGTGCTATGAACATAGCTGAGCAAGTGTCCTTGCGGTATGATGGAGCATCCCTTGGGTATTGCCTAATGATGGAGCCCACTCTAGCAGGAATCAGCAGGGGACTTGGAAAGGGGGGGCAGGAGGTTAAAGAAAATGGCAGATTAAGAGAAACGGAGATAGAAAACACAGGATAGACTAGGAGGACTGAAGGTGAATACCAACTAGTCCCGAGTTTATTCCTCAGCCAAGACATATACTAGTTACACGCAAAAGGCAGAACAAAGAGCAGTACAATCAACTAATCACCTCCCTGCACTGCCCTTGGGAGGAAGCTCAAGCAGATACATTATCTCATACAAGAATCCAGCTAGCAAGCGGCTTCCAATCTCTAACAAGGAGTGCCTCTGGCTGGCAAACACCAGCCCAAACCTTAATAGAATAATGTACTGGGCAAATCTTGGCAAAAATGCTCTTTCCTATGGGCTAATACAGAAGTTGCTCACAGCCTTCGAGGCTACTGGACAAAGCAGAGCAGGCAAGTTTGAACTCATATGACTTAAAAGTCAGTATTGACTCTAGATGGAAACTGAGTCACACGTGCTTTACCACAGCCCAAGAGTGATAATGCTGGATCTTTTCAGAAAAATCACCTCTATAGACATAATATCAATGCATACGATTCTCAGTTGTCATTTCTGGTGCTGAGGATCAACCCATGGCCTCAGTTGTCTTAAGAAAGCCCCTTAACTCCTTCAGCAAATCCTACCGGCGTGCGCCACCACAACTGGCATCTTCGTCCGGCGATAGATGGAGACAGAGACAGAGACCCACATCAGAGCACTGGACTGAGCTCCCAAGGTCCAGTTGAAGAGCAGAAGGAGGGAGAAGATGAATAAGGAAGTCAGGACCATGAGGGGCTGGTCCACTTACTGAGACAGTGTGCCTGATCTAATGGGAGCGCACCAATCCAGCTGGACTGGGACTGAAGGAGCATGTGATCAAACCGGACACACTGTTTGTGGCTGACAAAGGGGGCGGACTGAGAAGCCAATGATAATAGCACTGGGACCTGTTTCTACTGCATGTACTGGCTTTCTGGGACCCTAGTCTATTTGGATGCACACCTTCCTAGGTCTGGATGGAGGGGGAAGGGCCTTGAACTTCCCACAGGGCAGGGTACCCTGCCCTCTCTTAAGGATGGAGGGGGAGGGAGGAGGATGAGTGGGAGAGTGGAAGGAGAATGGGAGGAGGGGAGGAAGTGGAAATATTTGAATTTGAAAAAAAAAAAGGCCACTTACCAGTGAGCAATAGTCTAGGCTCCATCTCTCATTTTCTCTGGACTTTGAGTGCTTCTTTAAAACCTACTTACTGTACTTTCTTTGATTCATTATCATACCCTTGAGAGCATACACTTAACATGTCTACCCCTCACCCCCACATTGATCAGAGGAAGAACTCAAAATGCAGGCAAGTCCCCAGGTATCCCCAGCCTAGCTGGCATAGGAAGGGACTTTTGGGTCTGGATACTTGCTGTGACATACATATAGAGCAGTCAGCAACTAGCTCGTTTCCTGTCTTGTTTTCATAGGTTCTCTTCTAGCACAGCAATTTACATATCTTATGCTTTGCTTCTTTCAAATTGTGTTTATCTGTCATGTTCATCTAACAAATTATTTGCAATTACTCCCATTACATGAAGACCTCTAATTTCTTCTCTGCTTGAAAGAATGGACATTTGGATTCATTCCTCTTAGATGCAATCATTGCTTAATGTTTTCCTTATACTAATAAATAGCTAGGCATAGTGTTCTAAATATTGAATGAATAAAATAACATTAATACGGAACAAAAAATGTCACCAGGAATTATTTTCAGGAGGATTTGTTTCTAGTTTCTTTCTGACATTCTTGATAAAGATCATAGAATCAGCATCTTACCATCCTTTATGGCAAATGTGGATCTCTTACTGTTCTGTGAACTTCTCACTGCCTCCAGGGAAGTTATAGATATTATAGATATCCACAAAAGGAAAGAGCTATTTGTCTCATGCATTCAGAAACTTAGCCACATCACTTTAGTTCTGTGACAAGGTAGAGCATCATGGTGGAACATATGGCAAAAAATTGAATCATGGGATACCTGGCAATGTGGGAGAGGAAAAAAGGATGGGGCCAGGGTCCTTATAGACACTGAAGCACACACTCTCAATGACCTAGTCACTCAGTTTATTCCCCATGTGCACAAGTTTCTACCTTCTCCTGGCAACATCAAGTGACACACTCTTGGGTCATAGTTAAGATCCAAACCACCCGCTTGTTTGGACGAAGTGCTGGGCATTTATTTATCCAATTCTATTTCCACTCAAGTATATATTTTTATTTCTTTTAGATAACACCCTAGCATAATTCCTTGTTTCAGTAATTTCTCTAACAATATAAAGTTGCAGTAGTCCTTATATTAACTTTTCTTACACACAAATGGAATTATATAAGGGGGAAAAGATCTTTGTTCAGTGGTCTTTGAAAAAGATACAGTTCTTGACATGACATGCAGGGCCCTTAAGATTTGCTCTGTGCTGAGCTCTGAGTCCCATTTTGTGCCTTTTCTGCTGTGGGTGAGAAGAGCTTCTTTAAATTCTCTGTGAGAATTTGACACTCAAACTCCCTGTCACCTCTCTGCCTTCCCTTACATGTGGGTACTTACTCCTGTCCATGCTATTCTTTTCTCTCTTGTTACTCTTCTTAAAAAAAAAAGCCAACTTCAGTCTCAATTTTAACTCCAAGGTCTTCCCTTATACTACAATCAGAGGTGTATTCTTCCCCCTCTTTTATATTGCTCCTCACAATGTTTTATTTAACTGTCTGATTTTGTTCTGAGAGAGGTTAGATATCCAGGAGTCATGAAAGGATTTATCTTCCCAGTATGGCCCAATCCTTTTTGTTATTGTTAAAGCAGAAAATCAATATGGTTCAAGATTAGCTCCAGGTGACCCAGTTTTTCTGTTGGGAGATGACTTAGCTAACTTGGATCACTGTGGATAAAGCAAATTGCTGCTGCATTTACTCCATGGCCACAGTGACTGCAATTTCTTAGGATAATATTTGATCTATGTACTTTCTTCTCCAGTCTTCTGTCTTCTTCCAGTGTTCAGAGAGGAGTTGGAGTTTATTTTTTTTCTTTTTCCCCCATGTGTATGGTATGTGCTCATGCACATACGTATGTGAATGGACCTATGCATATGTGAGGCACATGTAGACATTTGTGGATGTGGAGGCCCAATTAAAATTTGGAATCTACCTAGATCATGCTTTCATGTCATTATTTGAGGTCTGTCCTCTTGAACAAACCCAGAGCTCTCTGATAAGGATTTGTGGGCTCCTTAGCTGGCTAGCTCAAATGGTCCTCTGTCCACCATCTGGGACTGGAATTATAAGCAGGTCACCACACTCACACAGCATTTAAATATGCTCTGGGGTCTGAGCTTGGGTACTCTTGGTTGCACAGAAAGTGTTTAAATGCTGAGCCATCTGCCCCGTCTTGGAATGGAGTTTAGAGATCACTCCCCAGCTTATTTAGTGTCCTAGAAACTCCTGGTGAGATAGGCTTCATTGTGTTGTCAAGGACCATGTCACCTGCCTTGAGACGCTCACGGCAATTAGCAGTACCCTCTCCACCCCTAGGTTCCCTCCATCTGTGTCTTAAGGCTGGCTAGCAACTCTCCTTATACTTTGTGACTGAAATTAGAGTTATGGCTCATTTTATTTATTTAGGACTAAATTTTGGATGTGCTAGGAAGGTATTTTACCACTGTAAATTTCCAGAAGTGGTGATAGGATTTAGAGACCGTATGTCGCTTGTATCATCCAGGCTAGACTTGAATTTGCCACCTCCCTGCCTTGGTCTCCTGAGTACCTTCACTTCTAGCCGTTGTAATAAAGGAAAATGCCTTTTGTGTTTTTAAAGAAGTTTTCATAGTTGCTGTTTCTTTTAAAGAGAAGGCCAAGGTAAAACCTTTAGTGTGCCCCTTTAACCACAAGTTCCTCTGAGTCACTCATGTACCCCTTCCCAGCCATGCTGCAACAATGTTCTAGACAAACTCAAAGGCCTGCTCTGCTGACAGGCTCTGTACCTGTTCGTACTACGTCCTTCACTGTGCAAAGCCCAGGCCAATCTATATTCTAGCACTCCTCTGTTGATTCTCTTACGTTCTATCTCTACATGCCTCTTTGGGAACCAAATTGAAACAGATCCTTTGGTTTTGGCTTTGGAGCACTTTTTTTATTGTTCTTCATAGCATGGTCACCTTTGAATGTTACTGGTATTTATGGTCATTTCTACTGTTTGAATGTACCTAAATTTCCTCTGTTAAAATTTAACCTTCCAGATGATGGCACTGAGTTAGGTCTCTGAAAAGGTGAGTGGGCCACAGGGCCTTTGGGTCTTGAGTCAGATGAATGCCTATGTGAACGGGGTTTCAGAGAGCAGCTTTCTTGTCCACTCTGGCCTGTGAGGGCACATCAGTCTCCTCTTCCTTTTCAGGGGTGGTAGACAAGCAAGGCAAGCTCTTACCATACTCTGATGCTGTTGGCATTGCCATTCTCAACCCCAGAGCCACGAGAAAGATGAAAAGACTTCTGGTGGAAGTCCATACAGACTGAACTGGACTGTATGATCTATGTGGACTGCATAGGTTCTATACATTTGAAAGAAAAAGAGACCATGAACTTGAGAGGAAGCAAGGGGCAAGGTAGATGGGACTAGTTCGAGGGAGGAAAAAGGAGAGGAAAAATAATATAAATATATTCTAATTTGAAAAACTAAAAGGAATAGTTTTTAAAATGCCCTCCCCAAATATGTAATCAGCTTTGAGGTAGGCAATGGTAGAAGCTGGATTGTATGGGGCTATTCTGTTAAGGACGCAGAAGACAAAAAATGTGGGGAGAGTCTTATTCTCCTTGAATAATAGTGCATGAGTGATTATAGTCATAGTAGTGAAATAATACACACAGTGAAGGCAGTCCTAGGATCTCAGATACAAATAAAAATACAGTGTTAAAAGCTAGCCAAGAGGCCATTTTCATTTTAAAGGGGCAAAAATTGTGGCTAACATGTGTGTGTGTGTGAAAAGAGGGATGTATGAGCAATGAAATTTGAGTTTTTGGCAATAGGAATCTCTAAGAAATTTTGAGGGTTCCCTTGTTTGTATGGCTTCCCTTGGCTGCTTACTGGAAAGCGTGAGAGGTGAGAAATGAATTAAAGATGCAATTTATAGTCAAAAGGGATGTAGAACCAAAAGATTTAGAAAGTGTTCAGGCTCATCAGCTGATAAATAATGAAGAGAAGTGTTCATGTGGGAGAAACAAGGGCATCAAATGAATATTTAATAAAGATATTAGTATAGTTATAATGCAGGCAGAAGCTGTTTATCAAGATAATCGAAGAATGACCTCCAAAGCATATTGCCATGTTGCAAACCACTACCACCTAGAGGCCAAGAAATCTAGGACTTGAGGACAGAATGGTTTTAATAAGGGATTTAAGGAAATCGTGAAATTCTGCGGTTTGTTATACAGCTTAAACCTTTATATCTTGTATTTGAATTATATCCTGTAATTGTCATAGTTATGACTTAGATGGTCCAGAACAACCCTCTTGGAATATCGAAGCCATAAATATGGGTCATGTCCATGAGAAGCTTACTTAGTGCTTATGAAAAAGGCACAAACCCTGGGGGAGATGCTACCTCCACCTGATTTCAAAGGATGCTCCAAGGGGTTTTAGGAACTAGACAGAGAACTGTCACATGGGTAGGCCATTGCTCAGACTCCCCATCACAGCCATGTGTAGAGACGCCAAGGGAACAGGCTCCATAACTGCTTAACCACTGAGTGCAGTGCCATCCTGCGAGAGCTGTAGAGCTTCAGCTCCAAAGGAGAAGGATACTGTGGAGGCTCTGCCTGCAGAAAATGCAGGGTCAGTTCCCATTTAGTTCATTATAATACCTGAACTAGTGAATTCTAGAACATGGAAGCCCAGATTATTTTTAAATTCTACATCTTTCGTAATTAGTTGATTGGTTTTAATTAGCACACAGCATACTAGTTCTCATTATGGTGCTCTCAAATGAAATTTCTTGCAGTTATCCTTTTGTCTCATCCATCTCACCCTCCTTTGCACGTCCCTCTTCTAGCCCTCTTCCAGTTTTCAGACGTGTGGTGATTTGAATGAGGACTTTTCCCCAATAGGTTTGCATACATGAACCACCGGTCTCGGGTTGGTGGTGGGGATTGTGGAGGTGGTAGAACCTTTAGGAGTAGGAGCGTTGCTGGAGGTTGGGACAGGATTTGGGAGTTCATAACTTTGTTCCACTTCTAGTTTATTCTCTCTGCCTCATGCTTGAGCTTAAATATGGAATTCTTAAGCTACACTCCTGTTGTCACATCCCCTGCTCCCAATTATGGGATTTCCCTCTAAAATGCCGAGCACAAATAAACCCTTTCTTCCACGAGTTGATTTTGTCCATGGTGATTTATCACAGCAACAAGTGACTAATGCAAGTCATATATGTGTGTGTATACATAACATATATATGAGAGATATTAAATATTAGGATTTCATATGAGAGAAATTATACAGTTTTTATCTTTATAGGTGTAGGTCACCTCTTTTAATGTAAGTAAGATACAGATCTTCCTTTTACTGTAAATTTCATAATTTTATTTTTCTCTACAGGAAAATTCTATTGTATATATGAACCACATTTTCAATATCGATTTGACTCTCAACAGACATCTAAGCTAGTCACATATCCATCCTTGCATTGGAAACTTTTTTAAATGATTACTGATGATTTAACTTTCTTTCATCTTTAATCCCAGGATTTGAGAGACAGAGTCAGATGGATCTCTGTGAATTCAAGGCCACCATTGACTACACAAGATCAATGCAGAAAAAAGTCCAGGTGGTGGTGGCTCACACTTTTAATCCCAGGTTTAGGGTGTGGCATGCCTTTAATCCCAGAACTAGAGGGAATATAAAATGGGAGGAGAAAGAGGCTAAGGCTGGTTAGTTTGGCATTGTCCAGTTTTGGTTGAGCTAAGACTTCTCTAGTGGTTTGGCTGCTTTGCTTTTCTAGCTTTTGTGTTGAACTTCAATTTCTGTCACTGGGATTTATTATTTGTGCTACAAATAGCAGCAAACAGTTTTGATTTGGGTGTTTCTATGGACTCCATAGTCAAAAACACATATAGAGGTATCTTATGCCTGTCACTAAGATCTTCTTTAAAAGAGTTATTATCTTCTGGAGTTCACATGTTAAGAGTATTTCTGATCAAGTTCCATATATATATAAAATTTATGTTAGAATTATACACACACACACACATATATATGTTGTATGTTTATTACCCTACAAACTGTTGGATTTCAAAACAGCTTCTTTATGAAGACTAAACATTGGCTAGTCTAACTTCTTCCCTTCCCAATCCTCATATTCCACTTAAAGTTTGAATTCTAGAAGTATTTGCTAGATACACATCTAACATAAGATTAATGTCTAGCATTTACAAAGAACTAAAAGAAAATAACTTCAGGAAAACAAAGAATCCAATTAAAAATGTTAAACAAACAAAATAACAACAAAAACAGATTTCAAAGCATGAAACACAAAGGTTGGCAAACATTTTTAAACATCTATCTATCTATCTATCTATCTATCTATCTATCTATCTATCTATCTATCTATGTACACACACAGAGAGAGAGAGAGAGAGAGAGAAAGAGAGAGAGAGAGAGAACATCTTTAACCATAAGTGAAATGCAGATTAAACCTACTTTGAGATTCCATCTCACCCTATGCAGAATGACCAAAATCAGAACCACAAACGACAGCAAATGGTGGTGTGGAGGTAGGAAAAACAGACCCCCTGCCATGCCTGTTAGTTGGGTGATAAACTAGATAAACTAAGGCAACCACTGTGGAAACTAGTCTGGATGTATTACACACACACACACACACACACACACACACACACACACACACACACACAGACACACACGCACACACACACACACACACACACACGACATAGAATTGCCATATTACTTAGCTATATCACTTCTGGGCATATCCCCAAGAGATTTTGTATCCTACTGCAAAGATACATACATACCCATGCTTGTAGAGGTTCAATTCAAAATACCTAAGAACTGGAATCAACCAAGTTGTCAATCAATAGATGAATGGATAAAGAGAACATGATACATGTACATAATGGAATATTACCATCTGTAAAGAAAAAAACAAATTTATATGTAAATGGGTGGAACTGATAAAAATGATACTGAGTGAGGTCACCCTGACACAATAATACAAATGGTGCCTGTTCTTTTTCATATATAGATCCTAGCTTCAATTTTTTTGCTTTGTATGTTTAACCTGGAGTAAATGTGTAAACCAGAGCACTAGAAATGGGTCACTTTGGGAAGAGATAACTTAAGGGAAAAGATGAAAGATAGAGGAAAAATGCTAGAGGTATGAATGTTAGAGCAGGTAGAAGGGTAGGAGACAGAAAATGGGATGTTGGCAGAAAGCTTAACCTAAAACTAAAGTCTTCCAACTCAAGAAAAGTTCAACTAGAGAGAATAATAGAGCATATCCATTAATAACAATGGATATTGTTGATTTCGTTAGCCAAATTGTTGATTGGTAGCTCTTTTTTTAAGTTTTCAAAAATATCATGTATTTTGCTTATCTGTACGACTGTGTACTGTGTCTTCTCTAGCTAAGACTTTGAGCGTTGTATTGAATAATGGTGGTGGAAATGGATATCCTTACTTCATTCTATATTTTAGATCAAATGTTCTCTGTTTTTCTTGCACAAAAATTCATTATTTGCCTTTGTGGGGTTGGCTCTTACTTGGGAGCTTTTTCATACCCTTTCTTTATGACTATGTTTCATTCTTAGAGTGTGAATGGTTATCCTATGCTTGGAAGTACTTAATCGGTTCGAGTTTACAGGATTACAGCTAGAGTAAGTAAATTTGCTTCATGATATCTCAAACCTTGGGTTTCACTCACATCTGATTTAGATGATGCCCAGGACACAGGTTTTAATTGATATTGGTTGAAATTATATTCTAGAGAGAATGTTGTTTATATGTGAGAATGAAATGGGCATTGTAGGGTCAAGGGCAGAATTGAATTGTTTGAATCCTGGTGCCTTCCTTCATTCATGCTTTGAAATTTTATCTGGAGGATGATGGTATCAGGAGGTGGGGTATTTAGATGAGTCAGTCATGGATCGATCGACAGCCTGGTACATGAGGCTTGGAGACCTCCACCATCTCTTCACTTAGTGAGTACATCTACAGGATGTCAATTCATATAGAATGAATCTTTTGTCTTCACCTCCCTCTGCCATGTGACAAGACAACATTCTTCTTCCTCTTCTGAGGATGAAGAAACAGGATATTACCTTTGCAGAATCTTCTGGCATTTATCTTAACATTTATCTTAGATAACTGAGACAGAAGAACTATGGGAAACCAATTTTTATTATTTATAAATAATCAGCTCCATTTTGTTGGATCTCTGTGTACTGACTAGGAAGTTTTCATCTTTTCATAATGTTTCACTCTCAGAGGAGATTTTTCTTTTACTCTAACATCTTTTAAACCTTTTAAATAGAAGATAAATCAGTTATAATGTGATTTGGGTTAAAGTTTTAAATTATACTTATTGTTCTTGAATTGTCTTTATTGATAAGGATTATTCTATTATGTCAAATATTTAAATATATTAGGATATCACAAACTGAAAATAAACATATGGTAATGAAATCAAGTTGGTCATGATACCATGTACGTATTGCCCCAGATGCTGTGTTACCTGAAGCAGAAAGATCTCTTCAGACTATGACTTCAAAGTTAGCCTGATGATCCTGTTTGCTTCCAACTTCCAGGAGGTTCTGTGTATGCTTTCTTTGGGTTCACCTAGGTATTCAGCTTCTCTGGGCTTGTGAGCTAAGTGCTTGGTGACCTTTATTTTATAGCTAGGGTCCACTAATGAGTGAGTACATACCATAATCATCTTTCTGGGTTTGGGTTACCTCACTCAGGATAGCGTTTTCTA
>PVIU01017483.1:0-41782 GCA_004026605.1 Ondatra zibethicus
TGTCCTTCTGGCCCTATGCATTCAGCCCACCTTGTGATTTGTTTCACTTGAGATAGGGTTACAATTCCTGGTAATTGAACATCTGTCTCTTGAAGAGGCCAATCTCAATGCTAAGATTCTGGAGTAATGATAGTCATATCCACACCTGTGTCTAGTAATCCCTCAATTACAATGTCATTTATATCTACGTTTAGCTTTGTTCATTGATCATTTATTGAAATCTGCCAAAAATATGTTTCCTATTTCATACTGGAGTTTTTTATTCATCTATTCAGGTCTATTCCATCATCCAGAACAGTATGGCTTTTTAAAGTACACACTGGATTGTTTAATTTTCCTGGTTAGAGATGTCCCACAGAAACTGAGAATGATAGAACCTTGTTTGACATCGGGGCCTGCTAGAGGTCCCCCAAGAAGTCTCCTGGTGGTGTCAAGTTGCTTTGTTTCTCTTTTGTCAACCTATATTCATTAGTCCAATGTCGACGTTTGCCATATCTCCTACATATACCAGAAGGCTGAATCCTACTATTCTTGCCATTCCTAGAGGAGACATTATTTCTAGGAATTTTTTTGTCTACAGTCCCTACTTGGATGTCCTATTCTTCCATAATTAAAACATTTGTCATTTTGGTGTCTCCTCATACTGTTGGAAATTACTTCTCCTACCCATGCTTCAATACTATAGTCAAATGTTTCAACATTCAGTGTATACAAAATACATTCATCTATTCATGTTGATCTAGACTTTAAAAGCCCGAGAATCTTCTTACATTCTAAGCTGGCATTTTCAAAAGTCAAAGATTCAATAAGTATACATCTAGCTTCAGGGTCTGCCACTCCTATTTGTACAGCCATTGTCAGTCTTTATAAGAAGTCACTAAAGGGTTCTCTCTGGCCCTGTTTAACCCTGGTATATGATTTAATCCTCTTTCATAGTACCGGAATCCTGTCCCAAGCATTTAAAGCTGCTGAACTAGATAGGGAAAAGGTATGTTCGTCATAGTGAACATGTTCCTGAAGATCAGAATAATGACCCTCACTAAGAATTTGATCTTTGGAAGTCTCAAATCCTTTTGCTTTCTCCTGTAGCTCTAAATTTTTTGCCTCTTCTCTTAAATAACACTTCCAAAGCAACTGAGGTCCATCTTCTAGGACTGCTGAGATTAATTAGAGCCACTCATGTAGGGTAGCCATAGTGCTTGAAGCCCATGTTTTCACCATTTCCCTGACAAATGTTGAATGTAGTCCATAAGAAAATATTGCTAATTTTATTTCTTTTAGTTCGCTCATATGTATTGGTTCCCATGCATATTATTTGACTACCTTAGGGTACTTTGTGCCAGATTGTTTTACAAAGGAAATTACCAATTATGCAGGTGAAACTCTGTGTGAGTCATCCCAGGGTTTGGCACATACTGATGAGGCTAAATACTGTCCTTGTACCTTCTGTTCCTATTAATCAATTTTAATAAATACCTCAAGTTTTCAATCCATTTTCGTCCTGCCTTTTAAGTCTGAATCTCCTGTTCAGTGTTGTATTCTAATGTTTTCAATGAGGATTCCAAGGTATGAAACTTGTCCTGTAAATATAATGTATCATCCTTGAACATAATTTTGATTGTGTTTATATTACATTTCTGGAGAGATTTTTATCCATTAATATATCATAACTTTTAAACAGATTCTGATAGTTAAATTCAACAGCACAAATTCTTTCAGATAATTTTGTCAACTTGTTTCTATACCTCTCCATAGTATTGAACCATTATTTTAATGAGATAATATTGTAAACAAAGCTAATTCCTAGAATCAAATAAAGGGATGTAGAAGAAAAATTAGATAAGCCTGCAGAACAGCTTCCATAGTATAAGCAAAATAATTATTAAACTCCTGGATGTTATCAGTCATTTTTTAATGGTTTTTCAAATCTTACCTGTCATAAGGCAATTATAATGAATTTGAGAAGGTGTAATAATTGTTATTGGGCAGCAGGTATTGCAGTTGAGGCCATGTGGCCTGCTAGCAGCAGTGAACAGCACATATTGCTTACTTAGGTACTGAAAAATATGCTTTTCTTAACAAATTATGAGCAATTCTTAAGACAATCAAGTGATTCTGAGAATTGGGGCCAAGGATAAATAGAAAACCTAGTTTTCCATCTGTGTGAGTTGCAGACTGTGTTGACTGTGGGGATTGCAGGCAGCAGCATGCTTGCTGGCATGTAACTCACAGAGAGGCAGCATGTGAGTCATGAGCCAGGGAGTGCTGAGCAGAAGCCTGCTGCATCTGAGAGCTGTCTAGAGCCACGGGCAGGAGAATCAGTGCCTAATATTCCACACGTCTGGCAGACTGATTCCAAAAATTGTGGACTGGTCCCCATGTTTGGGTCACCAGATGATGATGGAAGTTACAAAATAATTCTACACTAGTTCAAATTGATGTATAATAAAGGGTTATTTATTTATGGGAGACTCACAGATCACTGTCCTAGATTATAGTCCTCTGCATGAACAGGAAACAGGAACTGAGTCTAGCAGCCAAAGTGAGGGCCAGAAGCAAGTAAAGGAAAACAAGCTTTATAGCTGCATTTATAGTATAAAAGATCACGCCCAAGTGGGCTGATATCTTAAAGACTATTGGTGAAAGGAGCTCTCACAGCACATGTCTATAATTGAAACATCCTACATGTTTTCATTTCTTTTTCTCAAATCTCTTTAGAAAGATGGCACCGTTTTCACTTGAAACCATAGGTCAGAACCACAAAATAAAATAACAAGACCAATTACCATTTCTATGATGTACTGAAATGGATACTCAATTGCTCCTAGGTGGATATACAGATGATCCTAGTGGCATTTATTTTAATATATCCTGAATATATCTGTTATATTTTTAGAGTTCATGTAGACACTATCAATATCCCACTGTACTAGACTCATCTGATAGCTTCAGATTGAAGATTTTGTTCTCCCTAACAATTAAAATCCAACATTCATTTTTTTACATGTGAAAAATAAGTAAAAATAAATTATATGATTCAAGTTAAGGAAAATAATCCCTAAGTCTTGTGAAGAAATAATGATATATAAAATTGTCAAGTGTGAATTTAAGACCTCATAATTTATCAAAATTAAAAATAGTAAAATTATGGAATTAAAGGGGTATTTTGAAGTGATGATCTTTTTAAAATAACATTTGCCATTGTAAATGAAACTCCAAACATATTCCTTTTTTTTATTTGATGATTTTATGGCCTTTTCAGATATTACTAATTTAAAATTCATTCTCTTCAATAAAGGAAAATGTGTATAATATACTAGCTGAATGGTAATACATGGAGAGATATTAAGTTAAGTAACTTAATCAAATTATGTTTTTAATTTGAATTTGTGCCGGGTGGTGGTGGCACACGCCTTTAATCCCAGCACTCGGGAGGCAGAGGCAGGCGGATCTCTGTGAGCTCGAGACCAGCCTGATCTACAGAGCTAGTTCCAGGACAGGCTCCAAAGCCGCAGAGAAACCCTATCTCAAAAAAAAACAAAAAAATAATAATAATTTGAATTTGTTTTGATTTAAAAATTATTTTGTATATTCTAATTATAGTCTTCCTTCTCCCATTCCTACTTGATTATTTCTACCTCTTCAACTCCTTGACCTTTCTTTCTCTTTCTCTTTATAAAGCAAAGAGGAAAATAAACAAAGTAAACAAAACAAAACAGCATAGAAAAAGAGAAAGAAAAAGCAAGGAAAAAACACTCAAAAACACAAATCAGAAACATATCAATTGAAACATTTTCATTAGAACAATCAGATTTAACAAATTTTTTCCCACTGATTAAGTAAAACACATGATTTGATTTTCTTATTTTTTTCTCAAGACTTTTTTAATGATATAACAGCAACACAGCCTTTTGGTCAACTTTCTGATTGTTTATTCCAGTGGTTCTCAACACATAGTTTGCAAACCCCGTAGAGGTCAAAGATCAGATAGTCTGCATATGAAATATTTATATTATGATTCATAATATAGTAGTAAAATTGCAACTATAAAGTAGCAATGAAAATAATTTTATGTTTGGGGGTCACCACAACATGAATAAATGTAATGCATGTTCACAGCATCAAGAAGGTTAAGAACTGCTGATATATACAATGAATGCCCCTGTAGGGATGGTTTAACAATTAAAAATTGCTATGGTTCACAGAAATCATGCAGTGAGATTTCAGCTGATAAAATAGAAGGCTGACCCACCAGAATGAATGTGTTCTGATGGAGATAACACCAGTTCGCTAGGGGCTGGGCAAACCACATTTTGTATATTGGTTGATTATTACAGTAGATCTCTTGTAAAGCCAAAAGCACTCTCTCTCCCCCAGTACAAGATTCAGAAGAATATGGATTATTGGGCACATTATTTTTTTTACCATGTACTTGTATATTTGGTCACCCCCACATTCTGTGGGACATGCAGTGGGAAATTTAGTCATGCAGTCAATAACCATGGTTCCCACAGTCTAATCTGCTTCATTCCCTGAGATACATTAGCAGTTACCTCCCTGCAACTATCTTCCATTTGGCAGAAAATGCAGTCAAGAAAGGAGTCTTTCATATAGATCACTTTGGGAACCTTCAAAGATAAAGGGACATCCAAACTCAGAGAATTGCCTTTGTTTTGCTTGTGTATATAAACTGGAAACTTTTCAGAATAAAGAATAAAGAAATCGATGCAAAAAAATGCATGTAGTGGAGAGTTTATTTTCGCTGTCATATCTAATTCTCATGCTTGCTGTGAGTCTTCTTCTGGACCCTAGGGGACACTCAGGCTGGCACTCAGAGATCCCTGATTTAAAAAAAAAATCAGTCAATGTAAACCACCTTATGAACAAACTGAAAGAAAAAAAGCCACATGATCATCTCTTTGGATGAAAAAATCCTTTGACAAAATCTAACACTCCATTCATGATAAAGGTCTTGAAAGGAATAGTGATACAAAGAATATACCTCAACATAATGAAGGCAATTTAAAACAAGCCTATAGTAAAAATCAAATTAAATGGAGAAAAATTCAAAGCAATTCCACTAAAATAAAGCTCAAGAAAATGCTGTCCACTCTCCATATCTACTCAATATAGTACTCGAAGTTATAACTAGAGCACTAAGACAACTGAAGGAAATTAATACACGATTAATTTCTTTCCTGTTTGTATCTATATAGGATACAAACAGGAAAGAAGGAAGTCAAATGTTGCTATTAACAGATGATATTATATGTGTGTGTGTGTGTGTGTGTGTGTGTGTGTGTGTGTGTGAACCCAAAATTTCTAGCAGAGAACCCCTACAGCTGATATAAAACTTCTGTGAAAGGGCTGGATACAAGATTAACTAAAAAAATAAATCATTAGCCCTCCTATATACAAATGATGAACTGAGAAAAAATCAGGGAAACAACACCCATCACAGAATCCACAAACAACATAAAATACCTTGGGATAACACTAACCAAACAAGTGAAAGACCTATATGACAAGAACTTCAAATCATTGAAGAAAGAAATTAGAGAAGCTATCAGAAGGTGAAAAGATCTCCCATGTTACTTGGTTTGGGAAGCTTAACCAATAGCTATCTACAGATGCAATGCAAGCCCATCAAAATTCCAACGCAATTCTTCACAGACCTTGAAAGAATAATACTCATCCTCATATGGAAAAACAAAATCCCCAGGTGAACTAAAACAGTCCTGTACAATAAAGGAACTTCCAAAAGTATCACCATTTCTAATGATAAAACACAGAGACTGGACTGATAGGCATTGGTTTGTGAGTGACATTGGAGAATCAGGAAGGAAAGACTTTCAAACTTATAACTAAAATAAATATGTAATTTAGATGGACAAGTTTTATTTTCTCATGGGGAAACCTCTATTAATGAGTACAAAGTATCCTCTCTGCACAGTTATAGAGCTGCCAGTTCTTCATGAGAAATGTTCCAGTGTCATCATGAGCTCAATTCTGAGGCCTCTCCTATTTCTTGGGCCAGAAAAAAAACGTGTAGCACTTTTTTATGTCCACATTAGTCTTTTTTCAAACATAATGGAAAAACCTAGCTTCCTTTTGTATTAACAGACCTTTTCTTTAAATTGTAAGACTCAGCTAAAGGAAAATTACTGCAACTGGTCAAGAGAGACATGTCACATTATGGAGAGTTATTAAGCATTAAAATACTTCCTATCTATGTTTAATGGATGTACCTATAGTTCATCTTTTAAGATATATTCAAACAGTGTAAATCAGAAAGCAATATAGGCAGGTCTGAAGCCAATCCTTGATTTTTCTGTCTACATTGAATTACAGTAAATCTATGACTTTTTAAATCACTTCGTTCCTTCATTAAAATATTATTTTATTGGGGACAGATGATTATTTCTATTTTGCTGACCAACGCTTCTTTTATCAGTTAAGTCATTATTATTTGTCACTAACAAATGCAAAGGTGTATATTGACTTCCATATGTATGACATACATCATCAAAACGAAGTATTGAATGGCCAAGACATGAAAGAAATTACTATAGTATAATTAAATAACTAAGAAATATCTACCTAAAATTCACATGAGAGAAAATAAACTAATTGAAATTCATTGGGAAATAAAAAAAGTAGAATACACTGAATAGGTCTTTAAAATCTTGGACAACTAATCCACTGAGTTTATAATACTGTTAGGATTATTTTTAAATTAAGTAAACACTCAGATTCATATAAGGGGTACAAATTTTTTTACATGAGTGTCAACTTATTTTATCTTTAAAGTCTTTAGGTTTAAAGATTTTAGGACCCATGACACATTTTTCTTATAAATAATTCAGTATCATGTAAATGTAATCATTATTTTTATTATGCCATCCATTAGAATAATTTCTTTTATGTTAAATTCAACTTTTGGCATACTGAGAACTGAACTCAAAGTCTTTTCAATGTTAGGTAAGCAGTGCCCTGAAGAATCAGTTTTGACTTTCTTTAACTTCATTATTTTGACATAGATTCTTGTTAAAATTTCTAGGATGGCTTTGTCTTAATGTTTTCCTATCACACCTTACTTAATGGCTGGATTAGTGACTCATAACTCCATGATTTACTCTGTTTCCTTTATAATGTCATCTCTTGGCCTGGGAAAAAATGGAATAATTGGTAAAGAAATGGATATGAAAGTATGAGAACCTGAGTTAACCCCAAACCCCTGGAAAAAAGTCAGAAATGATGACAAGCACTTGTAATCATAGCACAAAAAGGAAGAGACAAGTTGGTCCTTGGGTTACTCAGGCCTAACTTAATAGGCCCAAGTCCCATTGAGAGACTATTTTAAAAACAAAGTATATGGCTTTTAAGGAACTAAACTTGAGGTTGTTTTCTGGCTTCCACACATGTGCACCCACATGTATGCATATTTACACATAATCACACACCACCCACATATACATTCACACACACAAATGGGGGAGAGAGAGAGAGAAAGTACTTAAATGTTTTTTAAAAGACTCAGTGTGTATTTGAATAATCTACCATCCATCAAAATTTGCATATTTTGTGTGGTTCAAATTCACAGTGTCTAAAATGACATATCTGAGTATTTGTCAGTGAAATGAAAGATGATTGACTTACATTTTAAAATAATTTGTTTTCATTGAGCAGAATGATAAATAAAATGGACAATATAAAAAATAAATGAAAAAATATTAGATCTGAATTGATGCCAGTGACAATTTTTATTTGTCATCTCTTAATTTTACATAAAGGCAAATAATGCAATGTAAAAAAATTTCTATGTTCAGTAAGTTTTTCATTCCAAATGGTATATTTCTTTTGTAAGTGATTGCTGGATGCCTTGATTGTTCGGTCCTAATTATTTCATAGTTCTTATCATTGGTTTTAACTAAAGCATCAGGACGCACAATTTATGTAATATTGTTTAAATAACACAGATACAATATTTCAAAATTATGTATGTAGTACTTTGAAAAATGAAAAGTCATCTTGTCCGTTCTGGTACAGGAAAGACATTAGAATTTCTATACAGAAAAATAAATTTTTATAACAAAACAGATTTTAAAAGAATGTTTAATAATTAAGGCACAAAGATGGAATTGTGGCTTATCATAACTGTAGTTCAAATTTGCAATCTGAAGAAAAAATATTTCTTAAGAAATTTTCATTTCCTTTTCTAATAATTATGTGCTAATTGTGATACAGATGAATGTCATTGGAATTTTAAAATAAATGTTATGATCCATAAGAAATGAGATTTAACTTATTTTTATTGCTTATTTGTGTATATATAATGGTAATAGATACACACACATATATTCATATGTATACACACACATATATATACATGCAAGGCATTTACATTTCTCTTTGCCTCTGTTAGGGATGTTCATTTAAGGCCCTAAGTTAATTTTGTGTATTCTTCATTTATTAATTTTTAAAATAGGATATTTCACTTCACATAGGGCTCTTTCTATAAGTTTATTAGCCAGAAAGCTTGATGATCGTTTGTCTTACACATCATTGTGGGCTTCCATTTGGCGGTAATGTTTGCAAAACAAGCTCTTAACCCACTGCTTTGTCTTTGTAGCTCTATCTATAATGATCTGCTTCTTCAGATGATTATTATACATTCATTTGTCTGACTCAATTGAACAGAAGATTAAAGATGTCACATAGGAATAAATGAAATATGTGAATGTATCTTTGTCATTAGATATTGATTCCTTTATATTTTGTAGCAATTGTACTTCATCAGATGTTCATTGAAATTTTTTAATTGTTCAGCAACATTTGGCACCTTTGGATACAAATCTATGTGGAATTTTAAAAGTTATCAAATCAGTGGTCACACTATTTTTAGACTGATGTTTTTTTGATTTGTGTGAATCTCATGATTATATTTTACTTTCAAATAATCCAGTGAATTTTGAAGCTCAATTGGTAACTCATTACGGCAAAGATATTACTTAAAGTTGATTATTTCATTTCAGTAATGATTTAGATGTTTAATTAATATAAGTATAAAAATAGATGACCAAGGAAATTTTTGAAGCATCTGTATTATTTTACAATAGTTTGCAGCACAATAAAAAGTAGTTTTTCTGAAGTAACTAAATCTAATTTTAATTGAAATTGACAAATCAAGAATTATGAAAAAATATTTTGATACTTTCACAATAAAGTTAATGGGGTAGGTGGGTTTTTTCTATACACATGACTTACATTTTTAGTAGAACACTAAAATAAAATCCATGTTGTTGCAAGGTAAAGTAAGCTAGGTGATGTTTAAAAAATAGGTAAAGAAAATACAGCCCATGAAAGAACAGTCTTTCATATGTTTTACCATGCAGAAGTTGACAACAGAAAACAGTGTATTCATATCATTGCGCCTTTACTTTAAAAGACATTACTTCAATTTTGTCTATGTTCAATTTTTAAAATTATATATATGTAGTTTTTAAGATTACATATGACTGTTAATTATAGATTTGTTGGTGTATCTTTGTGGGACTATGTGCACATAATTTCTGTTGCCTGTGATGACCAGAAGGGGAGTTCTGGTGCCCTGGGTCTGGAGTTACTAGGGTTATGAACTATCAGACATGGGTGTAGAGAAATAAACTCTTGTCTATTGTGTTTTACAAGACCAGTTTTGAGCCATACTTCAGACTGTTTTTAAGCACATTAACTATACTTAACTTGTTCTTTCGAAGCTACCTAGTTATTGTTTTACACCTGCACTTTTGAGTCTTATAAATTGGCTAAAAAATACCAGGAGGGCTGTGCTATTATAGTAGGCTTGCCTGTAAATAGCACAAATGTTAATTCTGACTTTAGAATGGAAATGGTTAGGTTAGTTTATAAGTTTTAACAAATTATATAATTAAAAATATTGAATCACCTAAACTCTAAATTCAGGGCTTAATTTTACTTTAATAATTGCAGAGTCACAGCAAGAACTTTTTAATAAAATAATAGAATTTATAATATTGTCTGCATGATATGCTAATGTGCATCTATAATTAGGACATTATTCAAGTTGAGTCAGGAGGTTCATAAGTTCTAGGAAAGTTTGGTCAACACAGTCAAACTCTGCCTAATGATAAAAAAAGATTTTGTGTGCTGATAGGCCTAATTTTAAAACCTAGCTTTGCAGTTTAATTATTTAATCTAGATCATGGTCAGCATTTTTATTATGTGATATAAACATTGCAAAATAAAAAAAGCATTGCCAAGTAAGCCAGATTCTTTCATGAAGATATGACTAATGTCAGAGAGAGTTGGATAAAGTGTTGAATGATTTGTTAATTTGTTATGATTGCTTGTGTGTGTGTGTTGTGTGTGTGTGCTGAAAATAAAACCAAAGTTTTAAAATGAATGATTTATTTAATTAAAATAAGATACAGTTACTCTTCCACTATAGTAAGAGAAGTGGCCTGCTTTTTGTCCCGGCCACGCGGCTCCTGGCCACCCGGCTAGCTTACACCCGAAATAACCACATGGAAATTTTATTAATTAAACTTCTGCCTGGCCCATTACATGTAGCCTCTTCTTGGCCAACTCTCACCCTTGATCTAATCCATTTCTATTCATCTGTGTTGCACCACGAGGTCGTGGCTTACTGAGAAAGCTTCTAACCAGTGTCAGTCTTGGGCAAGAGAACCATGGCATCTGCCACACTGTCCTTCTTCCTTCCAGTATTCTATTCTGTCTACTTTGCCTACCTGATTTCTGCCCTATCAAAAGGCCAACCCAGTTTTCTTTATTCACCAATGAAAGCAACACAAATGCAGAACTTCCTACACCATTTCCTCTTTTTCTGTTTAAACAAAAAAGAAAGGCTTTCACTTTAACATAGTAAAATCACATATAACAAAACAGTTATCAAGCAAGAATTACAGTTACCATATTTATATCTTCTTTATCTTTTATCATAACTTAGGAAAATTATAATTATAACTATCCATTCTTCAACTTCATCAAAAACTCCAGAAGGATATAATATTACCTAAGTAAACAAGAAGTAAGCAATTTTTAAAACTCTAGAAGTGACAGAGACATCTTGCTTCCTGGAGAGTCACCCAAAGTTATTTTGTACCATTGGGGCATCCATCTTTAGCCTACAGGCCCATAGTATCCAACCCACGTTTTCATAAAGCAGGAAATTTCAGAGAGGTGTTCAGTCACTTTCTTCTGTATCCTGCAGAATGTCTCGCAGACTCTTTCATTAATTAGGAACCCCGAAGGAACATCTCACCTTTAGGCAAGTTTAGCAGTCCTCTCTCTGTGGGTTCTTTATGTTCAGTTTATGCAACAGTCCAGGTAAGAGCAGTTTCTTGCCCAAATGGCTAACCAACTTTATAAGAAGCCTCTTCAATGCCCATTTTTCTCTTGAAGTAGATTGGTGCTGCCAGGAAGAGATGTGTCTCATTGATATGAAAAGCCCTAAGTTATTAAAACATTAAATACCATATTCTGTGGTCTTTGAAGGATATGAAGAATGCCTATCTAACTGAAATTTATATCAAGAAAATTTAACTTACATGACTACAAGCTTGATTATTATCGATGATTATCCATTAACAACCTATATTTACTAATTATACATTTCATTTTTTAAATGAACTACACAATCATAATACCTTAATCAAGAGCAGAAGTATAACAAGATTGACCTTAAATTTATATCACTAAAGCAAAATACATACCAATGCAAATTGTCCATATCTATATCATATACCCCTTTAAATGTAAAAGAACACTTATAAACAATATTTGGGAATATGGGCATAGTCTTTTCTCTCCAAACTTCTTCATGCTGAATGGGGCCACTATTAATCAGGTCTTTCATGGTGTGTCCTATGTGCTAGGTTCATCTGTCACCAGTTGAGTGACATAATTTTCTGAAGGTGTTCATGGTGACCTTTCAGGAGGGCGTGGTCTATCATACCATATTGGTCTAGAAGGAATCCACAGGGTCTCATCTTCTGTGAAAACAAAAGAAGAACCTCTTTTCCAAAGCATCATATCCTTACACCCAAATTCTGAAGTCACAATACTGTTATAATATCCATGCTGGTTTAGCTTAGCAGCTGATATAATGAAATGTCTCTCTGTATTTAGCTCCTTCACAGTCAAAAAATTCAAAGGAAACACAATAATACACATAATCCACATGCTTTGTGAATTTTCCATTTTTACATGGCTTATTTTTTTTATTTTTTATTTTTCTATGACTATCTGTACTCTGTCTCTTTAAAGACTTTACCCTTTTTTTAAAGCATCTCTCTATACTCTTTCTTTCTTTTTTTTCTTTTAAGCCTACTATCTATGTACCTTTATTCAACAGTGTAACACATTAGAGGTCTTTTATGTCTGAATCTGTCCTATTGTGAATCTGTAATTCCTTACTATCCAGGAGCACTTTTGAAAATGCTAAGCAGTTCTTAAAAACTTAAGTTGCACCATGTAGGGGTAATACGATACTGCCTGTTTCCTGCTCAGTCTAAACCTTAACTGTGCTGTTATTATGATAATTAGGATAGTTCCTGCCTGAGATCAGCACAGTTCAGCATGGCTGAGCAGCTCCTGCCTCAGACCCATTTGGTGCCCCTGAGCTGTGCACAGTTCCTGGCACAGAGCAGTCCACATTGCCATCAAGCAAGCTGTAGCACTTTAGTCACAAACCCTGTCCAAATGCTCTGTCTCCAGCAGGAGCCAGAGATAATGCTGGCAGCAAAGCTCAGAAAGCCAGCATTTTAAAACCACTGCGGCTTTTTTACTGTTGAGTGAGGAAATTCTCTTTGCGGCACCCTATCAGCAAGCAGCAAAAAGTTGTGTTTAACTCTGTATTGTCTCTGAAACTCTCTCAGATTTTACGTGGAGTCGGTCAGCCACGTTGAGGCACCAATTTGTAGTGTGAGGAGTGGCGGCTCCATCCCACCACTCCAGGCCACATGGCTCCCAGCTGCCTGGCTAGCTTAAGCCCTGCTCCTCTCACTACATTCCACTTTATCTTCAAGAATTTAGAACATATGTTACTGCTTTTTATTCTAATCAACACTAGAAATAGAGAGCATCCTCTTTCGTTTTCTCATCCTAGCAAATACTTTGTTCTGTAGTGTATTCACTGGCCTGTTTTAGATACAGGGGAGTTCTTTTCATTCCAAGCTTCTTTGAATCTACTGGTAAGGAAGACCAAGTTAAATAAAGCTCAAAAGAAATCAAAGCCCTTCCAGAAGACTTCTCATCACTCTGTCAACACATGTACATACATGCATATATGTGGCCTGATTCTATATTTATATACACATACACACACACATATAACATCAGCATATATTACAGCATATATATACATATGAACATGTATGCATGTATGCATATACATATGTTATAAAATTCATGAAAAGTTCATCTTATACTCAGGTACATATGGTAAATACTTTGTCTTTGGGGGCTATCCATAATCACAATAATTTTAAAAAGAAGGCATGAATTTGCAATGGAGTAAGTTTTGTGGGTAGTAGGAAAGTTGTATAAGATCAAAATACATTGTATATATGTATAAAAATTTCAGAGATTAAATGAAAGTATTACTTTAAAATTTAGTTTTTATGTGCTTTGTGATATGTCTACATCTTTCAAGCCTACAAATTTAACAGGATAAATTAAATATGCTTTTGCCTTAAATATATAAACCTTTAATTTTTTCTCAGCATCTTACTGTAAAATGTGACTATTAAAATATAAAAACTCTACTCTCAACAGCAGAGCAGTAATTACCAAGGACAGGAGAGAGGAGGAAAGATAAAATGTATAGAGTATAAATTATCTAAGATCCTGGGTGTGTTCCTAAGGATTGTACTACATACTTAAAATCTACTTATTGCCACTGCTGTCTGCTTCCCAGGCTATGAGGACACTGTGATCATATGCCTGGATATGATACTCAGAACTGCTACATATTCCACATTCATGATTATTCTTCTATCATTAAAAAGATATCAAAAAACTTCTAAAAAGTTTACAAAATGTGTGCACAACACAAGTTAGTCTTCTATTTCATTCTCCAGTATTGATATTCATGCATGTAATGCATTCTCAGTTTCTATTTTGATCATTCTAAACTTTGATTTCCAAATCTATATCAAACATTTTTGTATATCAATTCCTTGTTAAGTTTATAAATTTCAGTATTATGTTCACAATACTTTTTTGGTATATAAGTTAGTTAGTTATTGCGACAGGGTTTCTCTGTAGCTGTAAAGCCTATACTGAAAACTAGCTCTTATAGACCAGGCTCACCTTGATTTCACAGAGATCCACTTGCCTCTGCCTCCCAAGTGCTGGGATAAAGGAGTGTGCCACCACTGATTATCACCACATGGCTGATAATGATGTAATAATTTCTTCTAATACTGTTATAGTCAAGAAAGTCCATTAATTCTGAGCATTTCTCTTACATGCAGTCACATTGCCAGATTAATAATTATTGATGTTATTTTTGTTTATATAGCTGTAAATATCAAGTTATCAGGACATTTACATCATTTAATTTGTGAAGACATTGTTGAAAATTAATAGCAACTGAAATCCATGGATTCCCAATTTAAAGTAAATTAATTAATATTTTTTATTTTACTATAAAATTTCTTATTGCTTTTACAAAGACTTATTACATGAAGGAAGAAAATGACTTTTTGTATGAACTTTTAGCTGATTACAATTAGGATTCTCTGTTCAACTTAACTATCAATTTTCATAATTCTAATATAATTGTCATTTTATTTACTAATTTCTATGTTTTTGTTTGTGTGTTTGTGTGTGTGTGTGTGTGTGTGTGTGAGAGAGAGAGAGAGAGAGAGAGAGAGAGAGAGAGAGGTTTCACTACTGTAGCCCTGACATTTCTGGTACTTGATGGTTAGTTTAACCTCTAAAGGGCTATAAATGTAGGTGTTCACTACTGACATATATTATTTTTTTAATTTACAAAAGTACACTATGTATATGGTACAAATTGAACTGAATAAAACAATCTACTGATGCAAAGAAACTACATCACAAGGAGGACTCTCAGAAGGACAAATGGTTCACTCTGGAAAGGGGAAATAGATGCAATTTACTGCGTAAACTGGAGTCTAGGCAGGGGAGGGTAGTAGAGAGGAGGCAATGGACAATGAGAACATGAGGGAACTAGATGGACCAGTTTGGGGAGGGACAGAGTGGTAGAGCAATGAAAAAGATATATTGATAGAGGGGCCATTATGGAGTAAGGGAGAAACCTGGTGCTAGGAAAATTCCCAGGAGTTCACAAAGATGATCCCAACAAAGACTCATAGCAATAGTAAAGAAAGTGCCTAAACTGGCCTTCCACTATAAACAGATTGGTGAATATGCTGTCATCATAGAACCTTTTTTCAGTAAATGATGGTAGCAGTTGTCTGTGAGTCTGGTAGCCCAAGTGAAGAGAGGGAGAAAGGATTACATAAACAAGGCAGATCAAGATCATTACAGGAAAATCCACAAAGACAGTTGACCAAAGCTCTTGGAACTTCAAAGGCTCTAGGCCTACAGCTGGGGAGCCTGTATGGAGCCGAACTAGGTCCTCTGCATGTGTTCTTTGTCTGCTTGAGGGGTCCCTGACAGTGGGACCAGGATCTATCCCGTTGTACAAACTGGCTTTTTGGATCCCATTTCCTATGGTGGGTGACAGGCCTTGTTCAGCCTTGATGCAGGAGGTAAATGCTTGGTCCTGCCTCAACTTAATGTGTCAGACTTTATTGACACCTCAGGGGAGGTCTTACCCTTTCTTAGGAGTAAATGGGGGAAAAGCTCAGGAGACAGAGGAGTCAAGGGGGGAGGGAATGTGGTTGGTATTTAAAATGAATGAAAATTTTTAAAAAATATAAGAATTTTTATATACTTGATTATATTAAGAAACTTTTCCTACATTATATGATACACACACACACACTCCCTACACACACATGCATGCATATTTGTGTAAAAAATTAGTGCTTTTATTTGTCTTTCCTTTTTAAATCAGGGAATGAAAGTAAGTGGTTTCTTTATCAAATAATGTTTCTAAAACACTATTTTATGTTTCTTTCTGAAAAGCTAACTGAATATGCTTTGCTTAAAAATAATGTTTATTTATTCTTTAAATCAATTTAATATATCAATTTAACACAATTTTAAATGTATTTTTAAGCTGTGAACTGTTTGTATTACTATAGCTTTTGGATTAGTGACTATGGCAGATGATTCAGTTGAATGATCACTGTGGTGGCAGATGAGCATTGTGTTTCAAAGCATTCATTAAATTATAGAAACGTTAATGAATAAGGCTGCAACCATGGACTGGATCTGAATTCAGATCCTTACTGATTTTTTATTTCTAGTAAAACATGGAAATGGAATAAATTGGAATTTAAGTACCTGTGTGGGCATGTGTTTGTTGTGGGTTATATTTTAATCTTTACTCTTTTGGGTGCCTGGCACCCAGTATCTAAATAAATCACATGGAGGCTTTTTCTTTCTTATAATTGCTCAGCATTAACTTGGCTTGTTTCTAGCCAACTTTTCTTAAATTATCCCATCTACCTTTTTGCTTTGGGGACTTTAATCTTTCTCTATTTTAGTATACCTTTCTTTACTTCTTACTATGTGTCTTGCTGTGTATCTGGGTGGTGTCCCCCTGATGTTCCCTTCTCCTCTTTTACTCACTCCCCGATCTTTCTTCCCAAATTTCCCCTCCAGTCTTTTCTCTCTGGCCACCCTGTGAAGATGGACACTAAAAAGTAATCCCACACTAGCTCAGAATTGAGTATAATAAAGGGTTATTTATTTAGAGGTACACTCATAGGAAAGTAATTATGGCTATATAATCTTCAACCCCATCAAAGACCCAAGAAGGGAAATAATATTACTTGAGTAAGCAGGAAATGCAATCAAGCAACTTTCAAAATGTGCAACTAGTGACAGAGACACCTGGCTACCTGGGCAATTACCCGAAGTCTCATTTGCAACGTTGGAGCAACTAACTTTGTCTAAGGCCTAGAGTAACTGACAGACCATTTTTAGGAGCAGGAAAATTTTCAAAACCATCTTACCCTGTCTTGGCAAAATTTGACAGTCTTTTTTTTTTCTTTTTGTATCCTGTTTATTCTGTCCAGACATCATGAATTTTGTCAGTGGTCGATGCATGGGCAGTTCATTGCCCTAAGGCTAGTTCTGCCTAGACGAAAACAAGCTCCAAGTGGAATATCTTCAGTGCTCAACATTTTCTCAGGAATAGATAGGTGCTGTCAGGAGCAATCGTGTCTCATGTTAACAGAACCCTAAGTTATTTAAATGCCATATTCTACAGCTCTTTGAAGTTGCTGAAGATTACCTATCTATGCAGAATACAATCTCTAATTATCTAAAGGAAATGATTAGTCTAACTATATCCAAACATGGATATCTATTGATGTATAATTTTTAATATCTTTATAGCTTAAAGACTAGGACTTTATATTAGAATATCAAACAATCTTTAAACAACTGTCCAACAAATGACCTTAAAATGTTAACAATGCATAAGTATCTTGATCCAAGGTAGAAATGTATGTTATAACATGATAGATATATCTTAAAAATTTATCAATATGCAAAATATCTTAAGCAGAGGTAGAAGCATACATGCATACAATATGACAAAATAACTTTGCCTAGGTGTACAAATATTGTAAACAAAAATAAGAACATATTTTCCCTACAGCAACCTTGCCTGTTCTTTCACCTGTCTTGCTATTGACCATTCAGCTCTTTATTAAACCAATCAGTTGTTTTAGACAGGCAAAGTAATACAGCTTCACAGTTAAACAAATGCAACACAAAAGGATGTAGCACATTTTTGCCTCATTAACAAATATTCCATAGCATAAAGAAATGCAACACATCTTTAACTAATATTCTACAACATGCGTTCCTGGCAGATGCAGGAGTGGGTGGACCCTGACTGCTGTGTGAAGGTCAGAGGACAACTTTCAGATGTCAGTTCAGACCTTTTCACCTTCCTGGAGACAGTCCCTTCAGCGGTGGTCAAGGCAAGCAAGTTAACTGATCATGAGCTGTTGGAGATTCTCCTGATTTTCTGTCCCTCTCATTCTTGGAGTGTGCTGAGATTTCAGTTATTTGGGACAGGCTACCTACTGCCTCTGGCCTTTTCATCATTTCTGAGGATCTAAAGAGGACACCAAATTTGCACGGCAAACACTTTTACCTACTGAGCATTCATATTGAATGAATGGACAGCATAAATAAATGTCTGTTTTGAGAGTAATTATTAGGAAATAGTGTGAATCAGCAGTCTAGAAATGTTTGTAGTTTTTCCCAAAACAGTTATTTAATTTTCTAAAATGAACTTAGATTATTTTGTTGCCTCCATAATGGCTACAGTGAAATATTACAGGTATTTCTAAGTCACCAAATGGAAAAGGTTTCAGTTATTCACATTCAATTATTTTGAGCTGATAAATATTTCACACATTACTTTGGAATCTTGAACTTGTCTTTTATCCAGCTGTTATTTATTTGAAGTTAGTACCACATACATGGCATGCAGATTTACATTAAATTTAAGTAGTCTTATAGCTGTTTCTTTACAAATTTCACTTTTAAGCCCCAACCCAATAGAGTTCTTATTTCCGATGTTGCTATGAAACAAAAGAATCATTAAAGGAAAACAATAAATTAATACATTTATAAATTAACTAAAATACATGAAAAAATACCATTTCATTGAAAACATGATTAAAGAAAGAAGCAAAAAGACAAAACTGAAAAGGTAGGGTGAAAATTTCTATTTTTCATGAGTTAAATGGAGGATTATGATGAATAATATTTAATATAATGAAGAAAATGGCAAACATTTCATGACTGAATGAATTCATTGATAGCATAGTAACATGATGCAAAGGCCTGAGGAAAAAAGAAGGCTAATTGGGAATTGTTTAATTGTAAAAACATTTCAACAACAAATCAAAATTATGTAAAATCATGTGATATGGATATCTACCAGGTTGGTTCAGTGTCTGAATATGAAGACATGTAAAGAATCTGATTTGACACTAGCTTTCATAATTATGAAAACCGTTAAATTACTTGCCACCCTCCGTTTTAATAATGGTGACTGCCACATAGTTGTTGACTCTTCTAGATTCATCCAGTTTAAACACAGCTTAACTCTGACATTTACCTTGTAAAAACCAATGATCATTAATAGCCTTAAAGGAAGAATGGATGCTGTCTTTATAAACCTCTTCTTTATGGATGAAAACAGTGAAGTTGAAATTGAGCACTTGGACTCTCTCCAAACATTTTGTGAATTTGATTTTCCTGAATAGTCTCAGAACGACAAGATTCTGATTTTAACAGACTTAATGAAATGATAATTTATTTGTCTGAACCAAAGACAATAAACAAACAAACAAAAAAACTACAGTATTATGCTTCATAGATGTTTTTGTGCAATATCATTAGTTCTTATTGACCTATAAGCCAGATAAAGCAATATATTGTACCTTTCTCTATTCAAGCCCAATTACACAGCACTAGTATAACAAAATTTGATGTGCTACTCTTTATGCTGTGTGACTTTCTAAATTATGAATTTTGAAGGCTAATAAAATAAGCAATTATTTAAAAGATGAATTTGAATAATTGTCTCCTATTTATAAAACACCAACATATATCAACCATTTTACAAAACCTTAAGTTTCATTACACAATGTGTCTTATTTAAGAATTAAGCACACATACATGCATGCATATAGCAGAAAATGTCCCATTATTATAAGACTGAAATGTTTATATTATAGTTAGTTTTAAAATAAACTGCTTCAAATGGATTATACTGATTTGTTTTAACTGGATTTTCTTACTCTAATATCCTCTAATGTGTTTCTGATTCTGGATTCTAGTTTCCCTAAACTATGTATGATATGCCAGAGACAGAATTAAGGCTTCACTTCTATAAATGTGATTTATTCTGAACGCCCTTTCTTTGCTTCATTCTAGATTCTTTGCAAGAAATTCAGGAGTATAGACTAATGAGATATTATACAATGCTACACTTTATGTTAAATTCTCTGTTCCAATGCAAAACAACAGAATTTTCTCTTCCTATGTTACTGTGAATTTGCACCCACTGGTCACACTGTCTGTGCACCTTCTTCATGTCACTCATTGATTATTGTTATTCCTATTTGCTTGATGTCTATAAAATCAGTGTGACAGGCTGCAAGTGACAGTTTACCTTTCTTTATTAAATTAATACCATCAACATAATGTCTCCCAGGTCAATATATTTGCCCAAAATAAAGAATTTATAATTTATGTCTGAATATTTTATGTCATGCATACATAGCTCATTATCAGTATTCATGCATCCTGGAAGAAGGTAGAGACTTGTGCAAATAAACCTGAAATGGAGGTGCCATTTTTGTTATACTTTTATCTCATCTGTGTGTATACTCACTAGTAAGACTGATCGATCATGCAGTTGTTCTAATTAGTTTTCTCTGTCTTAGTTTGGAACAATTGGAATGCCATTCCACTTAATGTTTGAAATTTGTTGTCTTCTTACAAACTGTGAATGAGTGTTACCCTTTTCCTTCTTCCTGGTTCTAATTTTTTTTTATTTTCATTGTTTCATTGTTTCCATTTTAAGTAAAAAAAAATGGATTCTCAAGAATCTTCATTCAAAGATGATGGTGATGCTGATGATTTTTATGTCATATATATGTTGGGCACTTTTTTTCTTCTCTTGACAAATGTTGATTCCAAGATTCATGCTTGTTATATGTTTTACTGAGATTTCTTGAAATGTAATTATAATGATTATTATACATTTAGCTTTTAGCTCCTGGTTTGTTCTATAATTCACAGTTAATTTGTTACATATTCTGAGTTTTATTTTCACTCTCTTGACTATTTTCTTTTCCTTGAAGAACTTTTGATATTTGCAACTGCTAAGAGACAGGATTTATTTTCATTTTCTTGCATATTCATTTGTTTCTCAGGTATTTTTATTATTTAATTACTTACTGTCTTTTGTTTTTTTGATATAGAATCTTATTCTATAGCCCAGTATACCCTTACTCCCACTATAATAGAGTTTGTCCTTTAACTAATGTGAATTTTCATTCTTTGGTGCCAGAATTACGAACTCAAGCCACACTGACCAATTTTCACCATTATTTTTAGACCATCTTATCCTGATTACTTGACTTTGCTTGTGTCTTCAAACTCAGTGAGGTAAAAATGGAACATTTATCTTTATTTTTCCTTGTTATTTAAAAGTCCAATTTTTTAACATAATATATCTTGATTAAAATTTCAACAATCTCCACTTCTTTCAGTCCTCCCCACCATCCCACTCATTCAGATCCATCCTTTTCCATCTCTCATCAGATTACAAGCAGACATCTAAGTGAAAACAATGAACAAAATTTAAAAAGATGAAACAAAAATAAAACAAAACAATAGGACAAAACAAACAAACAGAAGGAAAAGAGACAAAGGGAAGGCACAAGAAACAGAGATCCATTTGTTTGTATATTCAGGAATTACGTATAAACATGAAACTGTAAGCCATAATGATATATGTATATATATGTATACATATATATGTGTATACACACACACACACACACACACACACACACACACACACACACACACACACATATATATATATATATATATATATAAACAAAATAAAATTTGATTTTGAAAAAGTAAAAGCCTTGTCATAGCATTATAAGACAGGGAACCTCTGAAGATGCCATTAAGTTCATTTTCTGTTGACCATGTAATTCTTGGCATCCAGCCTCTACTTAAGAGCAGTTTGTTTCATTTGCAAGTGGTCATCAATTGGACTTTGCTTTGGGGCATATGTTCACTTCTCTTAGCTCTAGGATCCCATCTCATGCAGACCTATTTGGCTCTTTGCATGGTGCCTCAATCTCTGTGAATTCATATTTGTGTCAATCTTGTTGATTTAAAGGGCCTTATTTTCTTGGGAGCATTTCTCTTTCATTCACATTTCTCTGCTTCTTGACCTCACAAAAACTGAAGTACTGACAAAATTCTTTTAAGGACTTTTACAAGGAACTCTGAGAATTTTTCTCAAATACACTTCTGTTAATGTCTCTTGCAAAGAAGGTCTTATTTGGGTGTGAAGATATGTTTTTTTGGATTCTTATTAATAATAGTTCATGTATTATGACAATTAATTATGTTTAAGTTTATAAGACCAATTTATTGTTGGTGAACAGCCATTGAGGATTAGAAAGAAACAAAATTACAATTTTCTCCCAGAAAATAAAAAGTGTTGACTGAGTTTTCTGTCCTGCTGGGTTCCTGCAGTTGTTAAGTCCCAAAGAAATCATACAGAGGTCTGCATTAGTTATAAACTGATTGGCCCATTATCTCAGGCTTCTTAATAACTGTTGTAACTTATATTAGCCCATTAATCTTGTCTATGTTAGCCACATGGCTCGATACCTTTTTCAGCAAGGCAGTCACATCTTATTTCCTCTGAGGCTGGGTAAAAGAGGGCACACTAGGACTTTCTTCTTCCCAGAATTCTCCTATTCTCATTGACCCACCTCTACTTCCTGTCTGGTTGCCCCACCTCTACTTCCTGCCTGTCTAGTGGCCAATCAGTATTTATTTAAAATATAATTGACAGAATACAGACCATTGTCCCACACCATAAAAGAGTGTTCACAATTAAACATGTCCTGTATTTGCTCAATGATTTAGGATCCAAGGGTATACCAGAACAGTTCCAAAGGGAAAGTAAAAGTAAAGATAAAGTTAAAGTAAAGATAAAATTTAGAAGCTCTAAGTTAAAGATAAAATGAATGACAGTTGAAATGTTCCCCTAAGTATTATTGTGGTAATTACCCTCTAGCATGATTCTGAAATCAATATTATCTTGAAAGAACAAATAAATTAATTATTTTATAAACACAAAATTACATGGAGAGGAAGGGGGTAAATCTGGGAACTGTAGAAAATTCTAAAATAACTGATACAAAAAAATAAAAAAGAGAGTGAAAATAGGCATCACAGTATCATTTTTCTCTAGAACTTTATTGGGAAGAATATAGAAAAAGCAACTTGAAAATTGGAGAGCCCATAATATAAAAAATAATCAAGCACTGGTTTCTCATTTAGGATCAAAATCATATTTTGGGAAATATTTATTGAAATGAAATGTTAATTCACGGAGAAACTAAAGATATCTCTACAATATTAGTTTTGATTTTCATGCATGAAAGTAATCGAATGCTGAAAAAGAGAGCACCAGATGTGACTGACATTCTGTACAAGGGTTTCTGATAATCAAGAATTCTGAAGACAAGTCTGAGCTTTATTGCTGGTTTATCTCTATTTCAATAAATAGCTCTAATGTGAAATGAGAATTTCTAGTGGAGGAGGCATAGAAATCTGAATGCATGAGATTGAATTTCATCAATAAAACTGAGATAAATTGTCCCTTCTCTATTTTCATTGCCCATGCTTCTTAATTTTCTATATTACAGGTCTTTGGAGGACTGAGAGCATAATATAGGCTAACAACTGGACATTTTGTAAAATTGTTTTGATAATTTATGCTAAATTTTTGTTACATGGAAAGAACTTCTTTTAGGTTCAAAAATACAAATAGAACATATGCATGTTTATAGGAAGGGAATTAATAAATAGGACCATGTATTCAGGAACTGCATGGGTTCACATTAGCAAGGTGGGGATCCTGCAAGAAGAACCAGCAAGTGTTTATTCCAAGAAGATGGGTGTGTCAAGTGAAGGGGAGCAATGGTGCAGCCCCAGTAGATAATACAGGACACTATCTGCATTGCAGTGACCCACTATAATCTCATTGTAACTGGAGGTTTCCCCACAGTTTACCAGACACTCTGCATGTCACAGAATAAAGCAACTGATGATTTTTTGCCAAAATATGCAGTACAATCCTTCAGATTTCCTGATTCACTAAGAAATCTGCCAGATACTCAAGGCCTATAAGATAAAGATAGATACTTCAACATTACAGAAGAACTTTGAATGCCTGTCTAGGCAGCCAGATATCTCTGTCATTTCTAGAATTTTAAAAGTTGCTTACAATGCACTTCCTGATTACTTAGGTAATTTTATACTTCAGGGACCTTTGATGGAGTTGAAGACTAGATAGTCACAGTTTCAATGCTCTCGTATAGAAGCTAGGACATATTAGATACAAGACTTAGACTCTACAGTTTAGGACAGTTATTAGAATAATCTCTGTTATTTGCCAATTAATTATGGCCTGGATATTAAGATTGTGTTTCTTGCTTTATATTGTTCTTGGTGTTTGCAGTTTCACTCTTCCTTATGTTAATACCTTTCCTTTCTTTTTCACAACACTTGATAGTTGTTCTTATTGTATATAGTTTTATATTAGGGTTAGAACCCTCTTATTTAGAACAAAACGTGAAGTGTTAGGGAATTTTCAATATTTTTAGCCAATGACTTTTGGGAATTATGAATCCTACGGCATGGACTTGTCTGCAGATTGTAGTGATTTGTATTTTAACAAATAGATCTTGCCTGAAGATCAGAGTGCAGAGCTAAACCACTAAAGGCCAGGAAGTGCTGACACACACCTTTAATCTCAGGATTTGAGAGACAGAGGCAGGGGAATCTCTGTTAGTTAAGGACATCCTGGGCTATATACAAGATTGAATCTGTCTAAATGAAAAACAGAGCTCACACAAAGCAGATTCCAGCACTTGGGAGCTCACACCTTTAATCCCAGCACTAGGGAGGTAGAGGCAGGAGTGATGTGGCTGGGCAGAGAGAAATATAAGGCAGGAGGAGACAGGTGTGCATCGCAGTCTGAGGATGATTTCTGAGGTGCAGTTAGAAGCAATTGGTCTGAGGATGTAGTCTAAGAAGTTAGTTTGAGAACAGGATCACCGTTTTGGTCTGAATGTTGGTAGAGTTAAGAATTCTCCAGTGGGAAGGGAATAAGATATCTACATTAAGGGAGTCATTTTAGGATTGGCAAGATACTTGGCTCTAGAGGGGATCCCAGGGGGCCACGGGGATGTCCCCAGCTAGGTCCTTGGGCTGCAGAGGAGAGGGTGCCTGAACTAGCCTTGTCCCGTAGTCACATTGATGAATATCTTGATCATCACCATAGAAATTTTGTCCGATGGATGGAGAAAGAGACAGAGACCCACATTCACATCAGAGCAATTGACTGAGCTCCCAAGGTCCAGTCGAAGAGCAGAAGGTGGGAGAAGATGAGCAAGGAAGTTAGGACCCTGAGGGGCTTGTCCACCCACTGAGACAGAGTGCCTGAACTAATGGGAGCTCACCAAATCCAGCTGGACTGGGACTGAACGAGTATATGATCAAACCGAACTCTCTGAATGTGGCTGCCAATGGGGGCAGACTGAGAAGCCATCAACAATGACACTAGGACCTATCTCTTCTGCATGTATTATCTTTTGGGGAACCTAGTCTATTAGGGTAGGGGTCTGGTCCTTGCTTGCTCCTGTGTTCTCTTGAGTGGCTGGAATGGAGCAGCTGGCTTGCTCTACACCCATGAACAGAATGACAGAAGGCAACTGGATCAGCAGTGGCATCTAAACTGTTCTGTATCAGTGGAGTGTTTACTCCTGTTTTATACCTTAATATATTCTTGAGAACACATAACAGACACTCATGACTTCTTGCTACACTTACTTGGAAGGGCTATTTTGCTGTATTTAATAACATACATCCACACTAAGGGATTTTGATGAATGGCTGGAATGAATCCACATTTAAAAACTGAAGAAGATGGAGTCCCATGCCAACAGGAAATCACAATGGAAACAGCCACATGCTGTAATCTTACCCTGCCTATACTTTGCTCAATCTGGAAGCAGACTTTATTGTACAGTTGAGACTTTCATATTTGATTCACTGGCCCACATTTCCTTTACTTCTCACAGAAATTAATAAACTTGAAAAAAATATTCCTAGCTGACCCTTCAGTCCTATTTGCTTACTATCAAGTTTATCCACCATAACTGGAAATAAATTTTGTTCCCATCAACCAAAGTTAAAAAAAAGTTCATAATTCCCAGGACATGATGAGAAGTTAGTGTGGAATTAGATTTTTTTTTATTTTTTTTCTTTTTACATACCAATCCTAGTTCCCCCTCCCTTACTTTCTCCTCTCTCCCTTCCTCCCAAACATGCCCCCCTACATCCACTCCTAAGAGGGATAAGGTCTCCTTTGGGGAGTCAACAAACTAATTGAAACAGATGCAACACACCACGTTGAGGCAGAGCCAAAACCCTCCTCCCTGTATCAAAACTGAGCAGGTTTCCACCATAGGGAACGGGCTCCAAAAAGACAGTTCATGCACCTGGAATAAGTCCTGGACCCATGGCCAATCCCCTACCCTCACAGAACAAGACACATAACAATCACCCATATTCAAAGGGCCTAGATTGGTCCCATGCAGGTTCCCCAGATGTCAGTCCATGGTCCTTGAACTCCCACTAGCTCAGGTCAGTTTTCTTTCAGGTTTTCACAATCATGATCTTGAACCGCCATCTTGCTTATAAGATCCCTCCATTAGGGGATAGGGTGAAATCTGGTGCTAGGGAAACTCCAGGAATCCACAAGGATGACACCAGCTAAGATGCCTAACAATAGTGGGGAGGGTGCTTGAACTGGCCTTCCCCTATAATCAGATTAGTGAATATTCTAATTGTCATAATAGAAACTACATCCACTAATTAAAGCAGATACAGTGACCCACAGCACAGACAAGCACTGGGCTGAGCTCCTGGAGTTCAGTTAGTGAGGTATTTATCTCAATATAGAAGAAAAAATTACTACCGGTATAATCCATCAGAATAATCATAAATATTCCACCTGAGGCCATCACCTGAGGGTCATGCTGCAACTCGAGCCATGAAGATCTGAATAGCCTGTACTGCTGCAAGTTATGGAGAATTCTGGGCAGAGTTGTTGCCTAAGGTCATGTCTGTGCATGTGGTTCTACTGAAGCTAGGGTCTGTGCTAATCTCAGGCTCCTAAGATACCACAGGGGATCATAGGAACCATACCTGTTAAAATCCAAGGGACATGTAGAGCCAACACTGCCCTATGCTAGCCCTGGGAGAGTTGGTCCTGCTCATCATTGGATGCTGCAGCTGAAGAGGTGGCCCTGGCCCTCACCTCCCAGGAGAGCTGGTTCAAACTGGGGAGAGATGGCTCCACCCCTCACCAATGCAGCTGAGCTGACCTGATGACATGGCATAGAAGAGTTGTTTTTTGCCCCTCACCTGAGGTGGGCAGTCCAAGTTGCCTGGATGAATCAAATCAGCAACCACCATCCAGGGCTTTGAGCTGTACCACCCCAGCATCTATCCCATTCATGACATGCCAGAGTACTTGCATAAAGAGTCTTGTCTTGCAGACCCATGGCAGTGGGATTTCCATGACTTGGGGCAACAGTAGAATATCCAGAAAGAATTTTGGGGAGGATCCAGTGTTGCAGGGAGACCGCTTGTTGGTTCCCAACTGCTCAGCCCCAAAATAACCATACAGAAACTATATTATTTAAACTGCTGCTTGGCCCATTAGCTCTAGCTTCTTATTGACTAACTCTTACATATTAATTTAACCCATCTCCATTAATCTGTGCATCACCATGATGTCATGGCCTACCAGTAGTTTCAGCATGTCTCCAGAGGCAGCTCCATGGTTTCTCCCTGACTCTGCCTCCTTTCTCCCAGCATTCAGTTTGGTTTCCCTGCCTACCTAAGTTTTGCCCTATCAACAAGCCAAGGCAGTTTTTATATTCACCAGTGGTATTCACAGCACACAGAGGGGAATCCCACATCAGTCCAGTGGTATTCACAGCATACAGAGGGGAATCCCACATCAGTCCAGTGTTGGTGGTTTGCTAAAAGCCTTGAGCCTTGAACCAGAACAATAACTCATTACAAGGAACATTTGCAAGTAAAGCTGAATTGACAAAAGGGTATACTTATACCGCATGCCACAACACAGTTCCTAATGTAACTAAGATGAAGAAGTGTTGGAGAGTCAGGAAAGAAGGAGAAGTAAAGATCTTTATTTGTTTGTTTAGATTTGCATTTAACTAATATTTTATTAAATTGTCTACTGGGGGGAGATGCTACAAGGGTGAGGGGCAGCTATGGAGGGACCTAAAAGTGAATGGGATTGGGATATGTGATATGAAATTCCCAAAAGTCAACACAATGAATTATGTTGAAAAAGCAAAAGACCTAGAAATCTTATGCAGCCATGTACTCCTATCTGTAGCTTGTAGAGGAATTCAAAACATTTCAACTAACAGAATGACAAACCTTTTGGGCCATGCTATACATCACATTAAATGAATTGGAATATAAATGTATAGATTGATCCACTAGGTATATTAAACATTCATACCTGTACACAATAATCAGGAATGAATAATATGTTCATATATGTAAACATAACCATTTATTCCAGAAAATTCTTAGTTTCAAAGATGTTGACATAAATAAATTATTCCCACTTGCAGATAATTTCTGAAAACCATTGCATGCAAATTATGTACTTATCTTACCAAGTAGCAGAACTCTATAGATTGAATCCTAACTATAATATATAATTATTAAGATTCAATTCATAATTCTTTCCCTGTTGATTTCACCAAACTAAGTAATTTTATATTATCAATGAGCAGTCTTATTTCATCACTTACACCAATACACTTGAATATACACAAGACTTGAAGTAAAAACTTGACCTTCCTCCTTAGAATTCCCTTGATATAATAGATGATTTCTTACTTATTGCCATAGAGCCCATAAACATACCTTTATCAAATTATCATGTTATTCTAGAAATGTTTTGGGAAGTTGGCCATGGACAATATATTTTATGCACATGTGAAAAATATAAGATTTTCATCCCAATATCCCATAGTTTGTTGAAATAATGGTCTAAAGAACTATAAAGTTTCATATTAATATTACTTATAACATGGCCTTAATGTTTTAAAAAAATATATTTTTGTCATAATTAACTGAAAGTAACATTTGTATTTTACTATTTTAGTGTCCAGCATTAACAACAAATATTATTCATTGCTGGCAGGCACTGGGCTAAGGGCTTTTAGTTTTCTTCACTTTGATAAATGAATACACATAGAATATCTGTCTATCACATGTTTGAATGTTGGTTAACTTTAATAATACTGGATTCATTAATTTTGTCATTCATTGTCTTATCTTCTTTGAAAAATGATATGTATATCTCCCCCCCACAAAAATAAAGGAAATCTAAGCTTAAAGAGCAACTGCAAACTACATAAAAAGTAAAGAACAAAGATAATTTAAATTTAATACTCTATCATCTAAGGTGTGTGTGTTGGTGCATGACTATAATCCCAACACTTGGGGAACAGAGGCACAGAGAACTATGAGTTCAATGCTACATTGATCTATAGAGGGAGTTCCAGGATAGCAAGGGCTACACAGGGGAACTCCTTCTTATGAAACTAAGACTAAAAACACCAAAGAAACATTATAATCATTGATGACCTGTAGTATAGGAATATTATAAATTACAA
The DNA here is from genome assembly GCA_004026605.1 of Ondatra zibethicus. Lineage (NCBI taxonomy): Eukaryota > Metazoa > Chordata > Mammalia > Rodentia > Cricetidae > Ondatra > Ondatra zibethicus. The sequence goes on from PVIU01017483.1 coordinate 29,736, forward strand.
TTTTATATACTATTCTAAAACATTTATAACATAACATAAAATGATCTAGCATATGTATTTACTTTTGCTAAACTGATTATATCTTGAAATACATATGATATATATTTAGAATGCTTATGTCAAACACATATACATAATCATACACATGTACACAATATTTAATGCATATGTATATAATAGTTTCTTTAAAATCAAATGTCAGGCCTGAATCACACTACTTCTGTAGCTTAGTCAGTTGCATCCAGTTTTGGCTCCGTCTCTCTCTGTCTTTCTATATCTGCCTACTGTTCTCTCTTCTCTCTGCTTCTCTCTCTCTCTCTCTCTCTCTCTCTCTGTGTGTGTATGTGTGTGTTTACACATAAAATGCACAAAGGTATAAATTTATATTTGCTATTGTCATTATGTGACTGGGATTTTATACTTTACTTATTTTGTCTTCCAGGTGTGAATATTTTTAAAATTACTTAGCAACAATCCTGCTAAACAACAAGTACATGAGTCAATCAATTTCTTTCCAATGCTAATACATAGAACATAACTTCCTAGACAAGTCCTTCAGGTCCAGAATGCTATTATAACAATACTAAAATGTACATTTGGAAAAGGTCACAAATCAGAGACTGGAAATGGGAAACATTATGAAGGTAATAAAATATGGTTAAAAATGTCATTGAACAAAATAAGAGTATAGTTCCTGAACTTATTTTGGAATAACTTGTCTATAATTTCTTTAAAATATTTTCTTTGAGAATTTCATACAATATATTTTGATTATATTCCTCCCTTTTTACAGCTCTACCAGATCTTCCATTTTCTCACACATACAGCTTTATGTTCTTTTTCTCATATGAATAAAACAAAAACAAAGTCAACACACACACACAACCAATCAAACAAACACACAAAAACTGAAAGGTGTTTTTTTATTGCCCTGTTTTTCTTGCATTTGGGACCTGTTCTTGTTGGTTTTTCATATACCCAGTATCATGCCCCTGAAGAAAATTATTCCCTCTCCCCCAACAGCTATCAATTACATAGTGCTTCTTGATTGGGGTGGGACTTTGTGTCTACTCAGCCTTCTCAGAACTGACGTTCTGTCTGGCTTGAATTTCTGTAGATCTTGTGCAAGTCTCAGAGTTCATATGTCCTTCAGACCTGTTGTATCTGGAAAGTGCTATTCATCAACACTAATCCTTAAAATCTATCTATCTTCCCTTTTTCATTGAGCCCTCAGCATGACTGTGGTAAAGATATATCATATAGGGCTGAATTTATGACCTCTGCACTGATCTATGGGTATGACAACATATTCTTAGGAGTCGTCCTATCTCTATGATCATGGAGAAGAATAGTAGTAGTGTTCTTTCTCCTAGGGCCACCCCTACCTAGTCTCACATTCATGTTCTTATTAGCAGTACCCTATATGATATCCATTTTGTGGACAGTCTAAAATCCAATCAAGAAGTATTAGGTTGTTAGTATTCTTGAAAATTAATTTAAAAGTCAATTAATCTGGTATATTCTTCTGCTTCTTTATCACCACTGTGAATATCACTCTCTATAGGCAAAGCACTGTGGACATATAAAGATCCTTTTATAATTTACAGGAGAAAGTTTTAATAATCTTTGTAAATACGCACTAATAAACTTAAAATATGAATGTTTGAAAAAAAAGCAACTCCCAATAAGGGAATTGATTATTCCATTAGATTATTTTCACAAAAATATTTTAGCCAGTTTCTATATTCTCCTAAAAAATAGAAAATTATCTGTTAGACAATTCAATGTGTTGATCAAACACACTAACTCTTCATTCACTGTCAATTTATGTGAGGTAACACAAAATAAAATGTGATTATATAAGACTTTTTCTAACTAGACACAATGAATAAACACACACACACACACACACACACACACACACACACACACACACACACAACTTGCTCACCATAGATAAGGAGCCCATGACAGACCATAGTTTAGATACCACAAAAGCTCAAGTTAGTGAACCAATAAGTTTTATTTAGGTTATTTACTGATATATGGGTGAAGGGTTAATTACAGGGGCAGAAATAATTCAAAGACATCCGTATCACCATTGCCAGTATGGGTGACAGACAGTTCACCAAATCTGAAAAACTGAAGCACACTGAACAACCTGCATGCCCCACAACAAGCTGGAGATTATCCTTCTGTGGACTCACTTGGTCTACACTTTTTCCAGGACACTCTCGTGTTTTCTACTTGTTTCAGCCTGCTTGGCTGTTTCTTCTTAACAGCTCATATTTTATGAGTGTGACTCTCAGCCATCCTTAGTTACTCTTGGAAGAGAGGGGACTAGTGAGTTTTGTCAGTTTTCAGTACTTACTGAGCTACTTTGAATTGTTTACTTTCTGTCTTTCTGTAGGCGCTTCCCTGTAAGCCGGAATGTTTCAGTCATGAAGAGAACTGCTGCACAACCCTAGGAACACCTTAAGAGTAAAAGAAACTTTAGTTACATTAAAAAAGATGGAAGATTTTAGATAGAAATTTTGACTCTATGTAAACTGAATTATTAAAAATGAATGCAGTATCTCTGGCATTTATCAGTTCTTTTGCCCAGGACATGTTACTCCACAAATACTTTCCATTTTAGGTGCTGAATTCAAATTTATGTTAGTAGATTGATTGTTAAATGGAGTCATCACTCTCTTCTGAGTCACTCCATTGGCTGAATTTTGCCAGTAGCTTATGTAGTAATTAACGTCTTCATTCCGTTTTAACGTATCCTTCAAAGTCACTCTCTTCCTTAGACCAGAGTTGAAAATAAGTTTTCACATTAATTCAAACTGAGGACAACTAAGAGCTTGAAACCGAATAATGAATGATTGATAGGTTATTTTTATTAATTAAATTTATTCATTTATCTTGCATCCCAAATGCAGTTTCCCTTCCATCCTCCCATTCCCTCACCCCACTTCCCACCTGCCCTAGCCCCACCTGATGCTACTTGTCCTCTCTTTCTGTTCAGAAAGGGGAAGACCTCCCAAGGGCGTCACCTAACATGGCATTTCAAGTTTAGGTAGGACTAAATTCCTCCTCTCATATTAAGGCTTGGTAAGTGAACCCAGGATAGGTTACATTTTTTGTTTGCAATTTTACTTAAGGCAAATATCTAATTTATTAAATATATGAAAAATTGAATGAATTAAATATTAAATATTTTTCTAAAAGACAAAACCAAAAATATTATCTCATTATTTCTTTTTCCACTTATATGATCCACATCTACTCCTTGGTCCCTAATATCACTCTTGTTTTTTAATTTAGTTTATCACATTTAATGATAATTTAATGATATCACATCCATGTTTAAAATGACTCAATAACTTTCTGTTGGTCTTGGAACAAAGTAAAAAAATCTTATTACAGTACTAAATTTCTTTTGAGTTGGTCCTTCTTATATCTTTACCATTCTTCATACAAATGCTGTTCTTACTACTTGCCATAGCCTTTTGCCACCATATTCTACATATATGTAGAAAATGTTGTTTCTTCCCTTCCAGCCTAAATCTTATACCAGCTTCTCAGGCTTTACTCTAATCCATGTTATTTACTTCCAAGTTATGCTGTGCTTTTCCAAAATAGCAATGTCCTATGACCAGTTCAATATCCTTGGAGTACATTTTAATAGTTAAAATACATACAATGAAAATAGTGCCATGGAAAGGTGTGTTGAAGTGGTTAAAGACACTAATTAAATACTGCATAGTACCCATAGAACACAAGCTTTATTCTGTTATGTTCTTTTTTTATGAAGGAGAATTTTGTTTGCAAAATGCTAGTAAAAGTAGCCATTTGAAGAAAATATCAACTGGTAGAACACTATATAAACTTACACTTATATTCATATTAATCTACACTAAGAATTTCTGTGGGTAAAACTTCCAAAGATGAAATAAAGGTAAGTGACTGGATTGTGGTGGTACAAGCCTTTCATCTCAACACTTAATAGGCAGAGGCAGGTGGGTTTCCATAAGTTTGAGGCCTGCCTGGTCTACAAAGCAAGTTCCAGGACAGCCAGGACTGTGACACAGAGGAATCCTGTCTCATAAAACCTAAACAAACAAACAAACAACAAATAAATACAGAAATAAATAATTAAGTAAAGTTATAAATGTAATCAAAGCTAAAGTTTTTAGGAAAAGCAATTTTTCATTAATTTGATGAAAAATATCCAACTACAGGATATAAAAACATAAATATTTGAGTTCACAAATCTAATATTATTTATTAATGTGATCATAAGAGAATTAAAACTGAATATGAGGAATAAGCAAAACTGAAGTGGCTGTAAAATTCTGACTCTTAGTAATACAGCCTACTTAACATAGTCATTGCAGCCTAGCTTATTTAGCTAATGTCACCAGTTTCAGTGAATTCACACAATGAAAGTTGGCAGCCAAGTCCAATGTACATTTACCTGATAGACAAGCTGATAAAAAATATGGTTCCTGGGATGCTCGTCTTCTTGATCTTCCTAATTCAGTTATATCCAGACTCTTTCTAGGGAAAAAACAGGGCATAAAACAGCATTAGTTCAATTTGCAGGTGATATACCCAACTCATTTTGTAGAATTCTGTTGGTCAGACATTAATCAATTAGCTTATACAACACATATGGAAACATATACATATACAACATATACAACAAATATGGAAAAGTGATTCTCTTAGATTACATGAAATTGACTCCTTGAGGCATAAGGTATGATGCACCTAAGAAGTGTGACAATAGCAAATTAAAAGTTTGGATAATTATATAAGAACATTTATTATGCACTAGATGCATATTTGGAAGGCAGATATTTTAAAATAACTTTGCCGTTAAATATTCAAATTTTTCATTGATGTGCTCATTATAAAATTTTACTAAAATTCTTGTTTTCATTGATTTTTAATACTTAGTTAAGTTTGACCTCAACGGGTAAGGAAGATTATATTGATTTTATTTGCTCTCAGCCATAGATCCCACACTTAGATCTTGGTGTTTGCATTTGATGTGCTTTGGCTTATGTTAGCTATAGTCTAGATGAGTGTATACTCACACCCAGTTATGTTAGCTATAGTCTAGACGAGTGTCCACTCACACCCAGTTATGTTAGCTATAGTCTAGACGAGTGTCCACTCACACCCAGTTATGTTAGCTATAGTCTAGACGAGTGTCCACTCACACCCAGTAATGTTAGCTATAGTCTAGACGAGTGTACACTCACACTCAGTTAAGTTAGCTATAGTCTAGACGAGTGTATACTCACACCCAGTTTGTTATTAATTAGGCTTGAAAACCACACTTTAAATTTAGTCATGTAAAGAAACATTATTCCTGAAATTATAGTTAATTATAGATAAGTATCCCTATTGCTCTTCCAGAAAACCTAAATTAGGTTTCCAGCCACAACACTGGATGGCAAGTAACTAACTGCAACTACAACTTCACAAGGCCTAATGCTTCATTCTGATGTCCACAGGCAGCGACATTTATATGCACACACATACACACACACACACATTTGTATATTGTTTAGACTTGAAAAAAATTCCTTGGTATTAGAAACAAATTTCAGTATAGGGAGATCTAAGCTACATGTTCACTGATTATGAAACTGCAGGCATAAAAATTGCGTGGGAATCTTCTATCCTTACTCAAAAATGTGCAAACTTATTGTCAAAAGACAGTAAAGGAACACAGGAAACATGATCAGAGAACTTAAAGGTCACTGAATAACTAATGAAAAAATATGACATAAAATGTGTTTGAATTCAAAATAAGAGAATGTAAATGCATAAAAACAAAAAATGCAATGTGATTACCAACGGAAAAGTTAAATTTGCTGTTGTCAGTGCTCCAAAGGGTCATCTCTTACTTTACTGACAAGCAAAACTGGTCCTGCTATTGAGAGACTATAATTTTTAATATTTTATTTATTTGTTTGTTTATTTTAGAATTTCATACATGATGACTATATTTCCATTTACTAAAATACATTCCCCAAACAATTCATTCCACATCCTCCCCCACTTACTCTCAATTTGATAAATTCTTCTTTATATAAACATTTGTATACATTTCTATTTATGTGTATGTATATGTATATATAAATTCAGCCTGATAAGTGTATATCATATTGTCTATATGTGTATGAGCTTGGGCATGACCATTTGTACTAGATATGGGATTACCCTCTGTATGCTGTGATTACCATTGATGAATAAAATGGCTTCTTTGGAGTGTATATAGCAGGGCAGAAGAGAGCTAGGGGGAGAAAACTAAACTGAATTTAAAGAAAAAGAAGGTGGAGTCAGAGAGAAGCCATGTAGCCTCTGCTGGGGACAGACATGCACCAGGCCCTTGCTAGTAAGCCACAGCTGCATGGCAATACACAGATTAACAGATATGGGTTAACCAAAGATATAAGTGCTAGCTAGCAATACATTTAAGTGATTGGCCAAACAGTGATTTAAATGATATAGTTCCTGTGTGATTATTTCAGTCTGAGCATCCAGGGACAAACAGCCTTCCCCCTATAGATTGTCATGCCAACATGGGGCTGACTAAATTCACAAAAACCTGAGAAAGCTTGGAAAGGAATTCTAGACACAAAAGAAAAGATTTAAACATGTTTTTTTGGTAGGAGCACTTTCTTGGGTGGGCTCTATTTGTTAGCAGCAAGCAGAAGAATGATTCCTTTAAGAGAGGTCTTCTTGACTCAGTGGAAACAAAAAACAAACAAACAAAACAAAACAAATAAAAACCCCACACAGTTTAAAAACGGTGGCTTCCTGGGCCATGCTGCCAGTGCAAACTCTGCCTTAGAAGAGGCTGAGCATTTAAATGGGGATTGTGAGCAACGTTTTATGTGTTATAAACTACTTAATGGCATAACATAGACCCACTGTATTCTGGGAACTGGGCAGTGTGCAGGGTATGCAAAGGCAGTGAACATGTCTCTGTCATGTTGGGCTGGGCAGAGCAAGCAGGCAGGGCCTTGTTGACCGTAACTATGACTGCTTAATTTAGAAAAAAAAGGTGCTTCTAGTCAGAAAGTAATTACAGATACACAATAAAGACAGATTAAGATTTTTTTTAAAAAAAGACTTCTAAATGGGTCACAGTATAATTTAAAAAATATACGTTGTCTTTGGAGAGAGAAGAAAAAGAGTACAGTTATAAAAAGAATTAAATAGATTTAAAAAATAAAACAGTCTTTAAAGATACAGAGTACAAACATTCATAGATAAAAGGAGTAAAAACATAAGCCATGTTAAAATGAAATAAACACAGAGCGTATGGATTGTGTACATTATTGTATTTCCTTTGAATTTTTTTGACTGCAGAGAGATATTTGATTCTTAGGGCTGATAAGATAAACAAACATAAAGCTGTCTTGACTTAAAATTTTGAATCTAAGGATTTTTTGCTTTAGAAAAGAACCTTTAGAATCTTTCCAGACTAATGTGGTTTGATGGACCAAGATTCCTTGAAAGTTTGCCATGAACATCCCTCAAAAAATTACATCACCCAACAAAATGCAAGAAGCAGTTTGGGGAGATCTATGCCCAAATTCCCTAAATAATTGTTTATAAATGTTCTTTTACATTTAAAGAGGAATATGATACAGATATAAATAATTTGCATTGGTATGGATATTGGTCTATTGATATAAATTTTAAGTCAATATTGTTATATGTATATTTCTGCTCTTGATTAAGGTATTGTGTTTGTGCAGCTCATTTAAAAATTAATGTATAATTAAGAAATATAGGTTAATAGATAATCATCTATAATAGTCAAGCTTTTTGTCATGTTAGTTAGGTTTTCTAGATATATAGAGAAATATTTCAGTTAGATAGGAATTATTAAATGTTCAAAGACCTTCAGAATATGTCATTTAAAATGTTTTACTAACTTAGGACTTTTCATGACCATGAGACATATCTGCTCCTGGCAGCACCAATGACTTCAAGAGGAAGATGGGCATTGAATAGACTTCTTATGAAACTGGTTAGCCATTTGGGCAAGAAACTACTTTTGCCTGGACTGCTGATGTTATCCTGTATGAACTGGACATACAGGACCCACAGCAAAACAACTGCTGAACTTGCCTAAAGGTGAGACGGTTCTTCGGGGTTTCTGCTAGATATTCTGCAGGACACAGAAGAAAGTGACTGACAAACTGCCAATGTAGGTGGAACTGTCTTTGAAATTTTCTGCTTTGTGAAAAAGTCTGTTGGCTATCATGGGCCTGTAGGCTGAAGATGGATGCTCCAATGGTACAGAAGAATTTTGGGTGACTGTCCACACAGTGAGATGTTTCTGTCAATTCTAGAGTTCTGGAAGTTGGTTATAATGCACTTCCTGTTTAACTTAGGTAATATTTCCTTCATGAGTCTTTGGTGGAGTTGAAGAATAGTTATAATTATAGTTTACCTTAGTTATGACAAAAGATAATGTAGATATAAATGTTGTGGCTTTATCAACCAAGTAATTCTTATTTGATACCTGTTTTGATATATGTAACTTTACTATGTTAAAGTTAAAACCTTTTTTTTTTGTAATTTAAACAGAAAACGAAAGTGGTGTAGGATGTTTTTTTGTAATTTAAACAGAAAAGGGAAAGTGGTGTAGGATGTCCTTCTAAGTGTTGCTTTTATTTGTTGATGAATAAAGAAGCCTTTTTGGCCTATGATAGGGCAGAATAGAACCAGGAGGGGAAAACTAAATTGAATGCTGAGTGAAAGAAATTGGATTCAGTGAGAAGCCACGTAGCCCCATCAGAGACAGATGCCTGGATGGAACTTTACCTGGTATGCCTCAACATGTGACAATACACAGATTAATGGAGATGGGTTGGTTCATGATATTTGAGCAAGCTAGAAATATGCTTATGTTTTTGGCCAAAAGTATGTGTTGTGGGACAGTGCTCTTTTATCCTGTCACTTGTTTTATTTTTAATAAAATGCTGATTGGCCAGTATCCAGGCAGGAATTATAGTTGGGACAAATTGGCAGGAATTAGAGGCAGGGCAACAAGAATGTTGGGAAGAGGGAAGAACAATCTGCAGTTGGGACCCAGCAGCAGAGAAACAAGATGTGACTGCCTTACTGTAAAATGTATCAAGAATGTGGCTAACTAAGATAATAATTATGGGCTAATATAAGTTATAAGAATTAGTAAATAAGAAGCCTGATCTAATGGCCCAGTCAGTTTATAACTAATGTATACCTCTGTGTGATTCTTTGGGACTTAATGGCTGCAGGACTGGGTGGGACAGAAAACCTTTGTCAACAAGTATTGAAAACAATTTATTTCTCTCTCTCTGTCTCTTTCTCTCTCTCTCTCTCTCTGTTTGTGTGTGTTTTCAGGAGTCTGGGTAGCCGGAAATCAAACAAGCAGCCTCCCCCTAGACACATCCTCTTCTACTTCCTCTCTGTTTGATAAATTCCTCTTTAAATAAATGTGTAGATACATTTCTATTTATGTGTATGTATATATAAATTCATTCTGATAAGTCTATCTCCTATTGTTCATATGTGTATGAGCTTGGGCATGATCATTTGTATAAGAAAAACCTCTCAGTAGTCTTGTCCCTGAAGAAGAATAATTTGATTCTAATTACATATAGATATTCACCTATGAATGAGGCATTGTGAACTTTCATCCATGTTTTGTAGTAGGTCAACTCATCAATTGGTAAGGTAATTTTCCAAGTCTTGTCTAAGTAACCATACTATTAAGGTTTTATATATGGACTTTCCCTATCATATGTAGAGGACAGTATCACATAGAAGAAGTCTGATGACTCTGGCTCTTCCAATTATTTCTGCCCCCTTCTCCTGTGACATTCCTGGCTCAGATTTTCTTAAAGTGTATTCCTTTACCATGATCTTTTCTCAGCATCAAATACATAGTTAATATCTTTTGTTTCTTTAATTAACACAAATAAAGTTTAATGAATCCTATGGCATAATTAACAGTTATACTAAGCCATTGTTTAATGAAATAATGAAATTATTTTACATCCTTCATTTAAAATGAATTGAATTTTGTGCTGTTATGTTTGATATAAATCTTTACTTTCAGAACTTTATAAATTTGTCCTTATAATAAGATGTGCTGCCAAACATCACCACAATATTTACCATCATAACCTAAAACTATTTTTGTCCCTCTCAGCCAAAGAATTCTGGAGAAAATGCAACAGTCTTTTCCTTCAGCCTGTTTTCCATATTTCTTCTAAATTAGATGCAAACACATATAATGGATATTTGATTTTTTTTTTATTTCTTCCCCATAGGATCATGTTACCAAGTATGGGAAAATCAAGAAAATCTAAGAACATGAAAAAAATGTTAGAAAGCAAGTAGAAAAATATATTTTTGTTTCCTGTAATACTGGTTCAGTTAGCTTCTTGTCTCAGAAACTTTAGATGCATTATTCTCTGTGTCAAATAGTGCATTTTCTGTGGAAAACCTGTTCATTTCTAGAAGATAACATTTAATGTCATATTTTATATTTTATTTATAACACTATTTTATAATATTTTCTTATGATACTTCCCCTTTTCTGAACTTAAGTGTAAACTATACAGTAAGGCATAATTCCTTATGACATGACATCATAGTTGAGTTTCTAGCATGGTAGGTAAATGTGAAGTGGCAATAGCTCAGAATTTCACAATCACATAAAAATTATTCTGCCTAATATATCTTGAAATATTTAAGCATATATATAGAAAGAGAGCCAAGGTATATGTAGTATTTTCACATTCTTGTCTTGCAATTCTGTGCCCTCATTTCAAAGCTTCCCGGGAGCCAAAGGATGTTGTGGTAATTATGGCTTGTCTAATTTTTGAAGCTTGACATTCTATTTTAAGTCTTTTAGACCTTAGTTGAAAATCCACAAACTAAGAAATAAGTTAACCTTACAAACTGAGTAAAAATTGGACAAATAAAAATTTCTAAATAATTTTGGGTTAGGAACATGAAATATAAGTCCTATTTAGAATTGATCAGTTCATATTCTCTTATTATCTCTGGCAGCAGCTTCGTGGAATCTCTCTGATTCCACGTTTCTTTCTCCCAGCTTTCAGCCTAGCTTTCTCTGCCTACCTAGTTCTGCCTTGCTATAGGTCCAAAGCAGTTTCTTTCTTCCTTAATGATAATCACAGCACACAGAGGGGACTCCCACATCACCTCCCTTTTTCTGTTTAAACAAAAGAAATTAAAGCTAGAGGGGATGGAGGACACCAGTAAAACAAGGCCCTCTGAAACAGCTAAGCAAGACACATGTAAACTCATAAGGACTGAAACAGCAAGAACCCGGCCTGCATAGGTCTGTACTGTGTCCTTTTCACATATAGTATAAATAAGTGTCTTTGATTCTTGTGCCTGTTCTTAATACTCTTTTTTCCCCATTGGGTTGATTTATTCAACTTTCACATAATGACTTTTGCTTTTAACTCATTCTATTTTATTTTATCATATTTGTTTGTTATCTTCAATAAGCCTGAACTTTTCCATAGAGAAAAAGAAATGGAATGGATCCTGAGGGGAGCAGTAGTTGGGAGGAGTTGGGAAGAGTTGAAAGAAGAAAAATTATAAACAGAAAATAATGTTTGGGAAAATAATCTATTTTCAATAAAAGGAAAAAATTTAAAAAGTAAAAAAAACTAAAAAAAAATGTAGTATAATCCCTCAAACAGCCTTTAGTTATAGCTGTCTCTCTATATATTTTCCCCTGCTTGTCCATTTTTAAAGAACTGCCAATACATTTTATTAGCTCACTTATTGACTGAGTTGTTTGGAGTTTTTATATTTATTTTAATTTTTTTCTATACATAGTAGAGAAATAGTTTTTTATTCTATAAGCTTAATTCTTCACTAAATTATTTTCTTTGCAGTACAAAAAATTTTGAATATAGAGATAATCCTTTTTCCAATAGGTTTAGCATTTTATTCAAAACTTGGGTAACTATTTTTTGTGGGTTCTGGGCACAAAATAT
>PVIU01017484.1:0-41792 GCA_004026605.1 Ondatra zibethicus
GAACCCACAAACAATGACACCAGGACCTATCTCTTCTGCATGTATTAACTTTTTGAGAACCGAGTCTTTTTGAATGCACTCCTTCCTAGGCCAGGAGGGATGGGGGTGGGCCTTGGACTTCCAACAGGGCAGGGCACCATGCCCTCTTTCAAGGAAGAAGGGGGAGGGAGGAGGGGTGGGGGGTAGTAGGAGGGGACCGAGAGAAGGGGAAGAAAGGAAAAAAAAATTTCCTTATGTTCTTGAATGGAAAAAATAAAACAAAACAATGTATGGAAAAAAAAAAAGAGTTGGCCAAGAAGAGGCTAGAACTAATGGGCCAGACAGTGTTTTAAATGAATACAGTTTCTGTGTAATTATTTCGGTGGCCGGGAGCCGGGTGGAAGGACACAGCCCGTGCGCCCATTACTACAACCCAAAATAAAAGAAACAGATACAAAATGAAGATAAAATAGTTTCTAAGTGTTAGTTACAGTGACATGTTTTGGGATCACGCTTTCTCACCTCATACAATCAGGCATGGTCCTGATCACTTTAGCCTAGACGAGTTTTAGCCTAGCTTTTCATTGGGTTTGGACCCTAGGCTATGACCTTTCACATGAGCTGTCACAGACCATTGGGGCTGATGAGGATTCTCTCAGCCCTAACCTAGAAAGCCATTTTGAGCCTAGAAGGCCCGAGTCACTGACACTAATCCCCTAAGGTTATCCTCTGGTAGTAATGCCGCTAAACATGCACTCTAGCAGTGACTGGTGTAGCCTCTCTCTCTCTCTCTGCATTTTCTTTGCTAACATACAAATAGATGTGTTTCATTGTGACATACCCACAAATTGTTATATTTTGTTGTATTTATACATGTATATAGTCTCCACTGTCCTCCTCTGTCCTTCTCTGGTTGGCCCCTCTATCCCTGCAGAGTTCCCATCTTCTACTTTCAAAACACACAAGTTCTAGTCCCATTTTTTATTCACCTTTATTCCTTTTGTTTACCTCTTTTAGTCCCCTTTCTCTTTTCATATCACACACACACATACACACACACCACACACCCCCACACCCCCCCACATACACACACATATACACACATACATACACACACACAAATGCGCATGTACACTTAAATCTACATTCCAAATGTGAGGGAAAACATGCATTTTTTTCTGTCTTGGTTCATTTTGTTTGTCATAATGATATCTACTCCCATTCATTTCCATGTGAATGTCATTATATCATTTTTCTTTATGGCCAAATAAAATTTCATGTTTGTCTGTATCTGTTCTATGTCTCTACACCTGTGGATAGACATCTACACTGGTTCCATTATCTTGTGACTAGTGTAGAAATAAATGGGATGTGTAAGTATCTCTAAAGTGTGCTTAGAATTACTCTGGTGCTTTTATAGCGAAGGGTCTCTATGGAAAGTCATCACTCTTTAAAGCAGAATAGTTTTTCTCATCATGAAAGGAGAACATTTTGATCTTTAAATTTATTTAAAGTTTAATCACACCATTCTCCTCTCCCTCCAGGTCCTGTCATACCTTCCCCTTCCTCTCAAATTTATGGCCCCTTTGTCTTTAATCAGTATTATCATATATATGCAAGTAAATATGGAAATGCAAACCTGCTGAGTCATTTTAATGCTGCCTGAAAGTATCTGGTTTGAGGCCTGGCCACTAGCTACTGGATAACCAATCCAGAGACTTGTCCCTGGAGAAGGCTAATTCTCCTGCTGTCAGAGCCATTCATTGTCTGTAGCTCTTCATGCAGGGGTGAGCATTTGTGAGAGTTCCCACACCCTCATCAACTGGTGTTTTCATTGTTCAGGTCTTGTTCAAGCAATTGTGTTGTTGAGATTTCCTGAGTGAAGCCTCTCTCTCATATCTGGAAGATACAGTCTTTCAGGAGCCCTCATGAATCCTTCTGCCCCTCTTCAGTGAGCTTTAGGTGTAGTTGTCATCAGTTTTTTTTTTCTGCATTTTGATCAGTACGATCAGTAGTGGCTTTCTGGAATGGTCTCTGCTAGTGGCAAAAAAAAGAAGGTTGTTTTTTGTGGTTGTTTTGTTTTGTGAGGGATGAGAACTACACTTATCTGTGTATAAGACTAAATTTTAGACTGCAGTTTGGAACTATATTTGTTTAGAAGTTGCAGTAGCTTGTTCTCTAAGATCCATGACCCCGTTAGCCATGTTGCTGTGGTTTAGAGGAGTCTCTGCTGGGTGGGACTGTTGACTGCTTTTTTTTTCTTGGTAGCTTACTACAGCACTTTTAATTTTTTTTTTTTAAACAGAGTTTCTTTGTAGTTTTGGATCCTGTCCTGGAACTAGGTCCTGTACACCAGGCTGGCCTTGAACTCACAAAGATCTGCCTGCCTCTGCCTCTGCCTCCTGAGTGCTGGGTTTAAAGGCGTGCACCACTAGCATTCAGCTCCAGCACTTTTTGACATCCTCAGAAAGGATGCTTTTTGGTCAGATTCAGCTCAAACCCTTTGAATTCTATGTCCAAATGCATGGTGCCTTTAGTAATCAAGTTGTACCTTCAACTTCTAGGGAGCAACCAAGTGCAACAGCAACAGCTTATTTTGTTTCTAGAGTTAAAAAAAATCTGACTACTTCCCTTGAGCATTTTCTGAATGTTATAATATATTTAATGACTAGGTTTGGTTATGTGATTTGACATTCTTCATAGGATGTTTTGTCAGTGGGTTTCTGTAGCTAAGAATCCGTGTTCCTTTCCCCCTGTGGCTATTAATGTGTAACAGTGAAGAGCATCATTTCTCTCCTTGTATCTGACAGGCATCATTAGACTTTTTCTGGAATGGCACTGCATTTGAAAACAATGAGAACATTACCATAATTACTGTAGTTTGTGTATATTTAGAGGCTGAGGTAAAGTATGCTTACTGTCTCCAAGGGGCTATAAATGTGCTTTGAGGTAAATAGTAATGCATGCTCATATCACTATGCCTTAAAAGCCCACGAGTGCCTGGTGCTGACTGTTGCTTCACAAATTGCTTACTGTAATAAATTGAATTGAATAAAAGCATGCCTGGTTCCAACGTTCTTGCCAGCATACATCCGAGAACATTTCTTATAGGTAAACATGTCTTTAAACCAAGTGATGTTGATTATGTTACAAATGTTTCTATTTCTGTCACCAGAAAATGTTTCTTCTGTAGGAGTAAATCACTTTAATAGGTTTTGATGTAGTAGAGATTAGGTTCATAGCAAACAACATGCAGTTCACTGGGGACAGTTTAAGAAGAAACAGCCTCAAAACAGCACGGGTTGAGCTCACTAAGAAT
This sequence comes from Ondatra zibethicus, assembly GCA_004026605.1. NCBI lineage: Eukaryota > Metazoa > Chordata > Mammalia > Rodentia > Cricetidae > Ondatra > Ondatra zibethicus. The sequence continues at coordinate 3,299 of PVIU01017484.1, forward strand.
AAATGCAAATAAAAAGAGCTGTTGGAGTAGAAAGAAAACAAGATTAGGGTACCAATGTGCTAAGCTGGTACAGGCAGGCATATCTTGCATCGTCAGGATGCTGGTTGCTGTGGGAGCTACTTCCACTCCTTCAGATACCAGCCCACTGGGGCGTGGTGTTTTTAGTTTTAAAAAGCAGTGGCAGCTGTGTGCTCGCTCACATCTTGCTTCTTCGGTGGCCTGGAATGAATGCCGAGAGAGCTTCCTGCTTCCCATAATTCTCCTGGTCTAATAGCCCTGCCTCTACTTCCTGTCTGGTTGACCCACCTATACATCCTGGCTAATGGCCAATCAGTGTTTATTTAAATCATGGTTGACAGAATACGGACAAATCTCCCGCACCATTTCCCCCTCTTTTTTTTTGGGCGCCATTCTGTAGTGAGAGGGGCCTGGTTGGTTTCTGTCCTCCCACCAGGTCCCACAGTCATTTAGTCCCAGAGAAAATCACACAGAGGTCTCCATAAGTTACAAACTGATTGGCCCATTAGCTCAGACTTCTTACTAGCTCTTGTAGCTTATATTAACCCATTATTCTTATCTATGTTAGCCACATGGCTCAGTACCTTTCTCAGCGGGCAGGTCACATCCTGCTTCTTTGATGGTCCAGACAGGAATGCCGAGAGAGCTTTCTGCTTCCCAGAATTCTCCTATTCTCCTTGCTCCACCTCTACTTCCTGTGTGGTTGTCCCACCCATACATCCTGGCTAATGGCCAATCAGTGTTTATTTAAATCATGATTGACAGAATACGGACAATTCTCCTGCACCAGCTGGTGAAGGTAACAGTTCAGTTTGAAGAAACTAAGACTATTCTATCATTGATGATTTATCTAATTTTTTCTCTTCAATCAAAAGATACTTGAAAATAATAAAAAAAAACTTAAGGGTAACTCATGTCTGTAAGAAGTTGAAATAGTATGCATGCACACTTGAGTGTGCATACATATACACATTTTGTCTAAGTGAGTTATGATTAAGTGTGCACAATGTTAGACCAGTGGACTACAAAGTATAAAACCTAATCAGAGTTTTACTTGGTTTTAGGAAAGTAATTATGCTCATATTTTACCTAGTCAAACGTTTTAAAAGAAATCGATTTAATAAAGTCCTATTTGTGTATAGCTATATGCAACATAAAATACTTCAGTTAACTTTTGTATCAAATGTCTTCACATTTAATGCTACTATAGACCACAGTCTAGATATTAGTTCTTCAAGATATGCAGAGGGCCTTGAAGATAGCAACAATGATTTTATTATCAGGATCACACAGATCTGCTGATAGAATATCACATCAAGTGATTCATCTTGGAAGAGAAGGCTGATTGGAACATTAGTAATATTGGATTACAGAATCTACATTAATAGAATAAAAAAGACATAGTTGCTTCATTTATTAAAATACCCCAAATTCAGAAGCCTTGACACTGGTAGGTGTTCAACAAATTCTGAATGAAAGAGAAGTTAAAAATGTCATTTTGGACGAAGTCACTAGGACCTTTTCTTTACTAAATAGCCATAGGAACGCAGTCATAGATGCATGGCAAAAGCCTGCACCTGAAACCCTACCGCACCTTCATGTTCTCTGTTCTGGTTGTTAACTTTAAGAGGCTACACAGGAACCTTTTGTAGATAGAATGAACATACCTCCTGGTATTTTCCATCTGAACTCTTTAATCAGTTAATATTGGGTTAGAGATAAAGCAGAGTTGTTTGTTTTTAAGGAAAAGGGACTGAAGGATTCTATGATGTTTTAAAATTTAGTTATATTAAATTTAATTCTCAGATTTTAGTTTGAAGGGTAGAAATAGTATTCCTTGAGGTGCTACTGGGGAAAAAAATATGTATGCAACCATAATCTAGAGAAAATAGAAAACCCGAAATCCCACTTAAGGTATTCTTCAACTGCTTATCTGAAGGCGTGAAGAGAGGATTGATTTGGACAGTAGTCAGGAGAAGTTTTCTAGATGATGAATTTTAGAGAGAATAATCCCACTTTTCATTATCACAGGAGAGAGAAAAGGGCCTTACCCAAACCACTTACACTCGCACAACAGAGATTTTTACAGTGCGAACAAACAGTCGAGCCTGTGGGGAGGTAGAGGCGGCCTGTTTGCAGGTCTGTGGCAAATGAAGTGAGGCACGCCTTTCCCTTGTTTTATTTTAGTTAAAAGAGTGATAGCCAGTGTGAAAAGAGCAACAGTACAAGATGGTGCATGCGTTGATGCTGGTAGGGAAGATACATCTCTGGGAAAGGTTTTATAAATTGTGTGAGACAAGGGCAACTTTTTGAGCCCTTCAGTACAATGTGACATCAATATTCAGTAGGAAAGCTGTGCTGTGTTTGAGAGCAAAATAAAGCCCATAAATCTGGTATCTGCAGAGATTGGGTTTATTTACAGAAGACCTAAGATTTAGAAGAATGATTAGATCATAAAATCAAAATATAGTTTGACTAAAACCTACACTGTACGTAAGTACTTGAGTAGTCAGAGTGCATGCTCGCTCTTTAGTTGAGCTGCTTAATTTTTTTCCCTCTAAAATAGTATATTTTGTAAAATAGTATCTTGGTTCTTCTGCCCAGTTCAAAGACTAATCTATTATAGGTCAGTAATAAAAGTGACACCCACATACTTATTTACTTTATTAGTTTGTCTCTTTGTTAATTTCACTCCTTCCTCAGTTATCTGGATGCAAAACTTGAAAATAAAAGTTCATAAAGTCAAAGACTAGTATCACAGGATTCTGTTCTGTGGATCAATGCTAGTTTCTGGTATTCATGATTTGGTTTGTCTCTACACAGACCAGTGGTATATAGTTTAGTAAATTTCTCATTACTGTAATTAAATACAGGAAGAAAATGTCTTTATGAAAAAATGGTTTCTTTACCACGTAGCATTGGAGACACAGACCTCTTGCAAGTGCAAGACTCTATTGTAAATATTGAGAGCACATGTTAAGTGGAAATGACATCTTGAAACTGGAAATCAGAGGTATTCAGGGGTTAGGTTCCTCCATTAAAATGCTCAGTGATTTTAAAATCCTTTCAGATGAAAGACTAACCTGATAACTTCACACTAGTCCCTGTCTGTTAAAGGTTTAGTACCTTGTAGATTTTGTGTGGAAGTACGAGTTCTCAACACATGAACCTTTGAGGATACACACAACTCACATGAAAACACAGTGTTTAACTTCTAAGTGTAATACACATATCTAAGCAATCACAACTAGCATGCACAAATAAGAGAAAATGTGACATTTTATATGTTTGGGTCTGGGTTATATTTCTAAGGATGGTCACCAGCTTTATCTGTTCACCAACAAATTCTATAATTTCATTTCTTTAACAGCTGAGCAATACTCCATTGTGTAAATTGTACCTTTTTCAGTCAGTGAACAACTAGGTGGTTTCCACTTCCTGCTTTTGTGCTTAGAGTGGTAGAGAACATGGATGATCAAGTATCTCTAGAGTAGGATGTAGAGTCCCTTGGATATATGCCTAAGAGTGGAATAGACCATCATGTGGCAGATCTATTTTAATGTTTTTGAGGAACTGCTATGTCACCTTCCTCAGTGGCTGCACCAGTTTTCACTCCTACCCACAATGAATGAATGTTCCTCTTCTCCTGAATCTTCACCAGCATCTGCTGTCATTGGTTTTATTAATCTTGGATTTTCTAAGTAGGGTAGGTTGAAATTTTAAAATAATTTGCTTTTCCCTGGTGGCTAAGACTGTTGAACATTTGAAAAAGTATTTCTCAGCTATGTGTATTTTACCCCTTGAGAACTTAGTATTTAGCTCTACATCCCATTTTATTTTTCTGTTTTCTTGGTGTACAGTTTTTTGGAGTTTTTTTATATATTGTAAATACTAGCCCTCTGTCAGCAATATAATTGGTATTTTTTTTTTTACCCATTCTATAGGCTGCCCCTTTTCTTGATGAGAGTGTCCTTTGCTCTACAGAAGTTTTTACTAGCTTCATGAGGTCTCATTTATTAATTGTTGGTCTTAAGGCCAGTACTTAAGCATTAGGTATGTGTGTTTTATTTAGATATTCACAGAAGCTAGTAAGGAACTGGAGGAAGATGAGATCTATCAAGGAAGGAGGAATAAAATAAACTATTTTAATGGAATAAAGGAGAAATTAGAAAAGGAGAGTAGATGGGGTGGAAGATGGGAGGTTAGCACTGCGGAGGGGATAGAAAAAGGATAACTAACAACACAGGCCTTTTGAAAAGCCACATAGAAACCTACTACTGTAGAAGTTTCCTAACACACACAGATATGAAAGGAGTTTAAATTGATTTACCATATAATGGGGGAGACATTATATAATGTTTGGAGATTCCAAACAGACACTGTATAATCTGGATTCTAGGTTTTTTCAGAACCTTTGCACTTACTTCCATACTAGCTATTCCAGTTTGTAACCCTAGCACAGGGAGTACGTTTTCCTTGAACCTCCATCAGTATCTACTATCATTTGTTATTATTTGTTACTAATAATTGTCAGAACTGTGGGGCAAGTTCTGGCTGGGGCAAGGTGAAATACCAGGTAAAATCCTCAGTACCAGAGATGGGTTACATCTTTCAAGATGTTGGACAAAGGGGTCTTCTAGGCCACCCAAACAATACAGGCTATTTTCAGTGCTATTGGCTACCCTCTACAAATCTGAGGTAAGACCCTATTGTTGAAGACATCACATACTTATGTCATCAAAGATGGAGAAATTGACCTGGTACTCAACCGGAAGCATCATCTCTACTGGACCAGTGTTTGTGGTGATGGAAGGTACATAACACATTACCAGAGGAGAAAGGTAATCATCAGTCTTACCAGCTACACACCCTGTGAGTTACAATAGTGACATGCCTATAACATATGACCACTAGTACAATAGTGGCACCTATGTTATGAGAGTAACCAACCACACTTTGCTTGTTTTTTTAAATTTTATTCATAGGCTGATCTATGAGATGAAATCCATTTCTGATACTGTTAATGAGATTAAAAACCTGGGAATAGATATATCAAGGGCCTTTGGGGGAAACATTATTATTCTCATGAATGAACACAGCAATAAAATGATTCCTAAAGCTATACTGCTATACCCATAGATCAGTGTATCTTTTAACTCTCATAAGAGAATATTTTTCTTGGAGTAGATAACAATTCACACAGATTCCCACAGTGGACAAAGTTCAGTGAATGAGAGACTTTGGAGCACTCAGTCCTAAATAGGGTGTTGTTATCAAATACCTCCCATAAAGGATAGGGGATCTATATGAAAGATGAGGTGGAGAGATTTTAAGAGCCAGAGGTGGTTGATCGGAAAACAGCATTTCACAAACACAGTATGGCTGATACACATAATGAATTCACAGAGACTGAGATAGCATGAACAAAATCTGCACAATTTCAAGCCAGAAAATGTCCCAACATAGAGAAGGAGAAGTGGGTGCAAAGGTCCATCCTTAACCAAGAAGCTGTTTGAGAATGTTAGCTTCTGGGAGAAGGAAGAAAATAATTTTCATTAATAGAGTGACAATAGGTATATTAACCACACTCTAGGGAATCCTCCATGCTCAGGAACAGTTTACCAACACAAACTATTCCATACTTGTTTTTTTTTTCTAAAACAGAAAAATAATACTAATTAGGGTGGCAAAGGAGGATGGGGAGAATCTTGGAGAAGGTAGTGAAGGGGAAACGAATATGATCAAAATTTATAGTATGAAATTCTCAAACATAAAAACATAAGAAACAGAATAAACCCAGTACTTACTGGTGGAGAAATGTCATAGGTATATAGAAACTAATTGGAAAAGCCCACAATGGCCAAATGTGAAACAATTCATGTAGTAAATAATAATACAAGTGATTATAACCCTAAATCTGAAAGAAATTTTCATGAGTAAATGGGAAGTGTCAAAACTATTGTGTAGAAGAATTCTGAGTAAATTGTGTAAGCTATTGCGTGCTCTGAATATGAAGTGTTTCCCATGAGCTCATATATTTGAATTTGCTACCCAGATGCCAGTGCAGTTTGGGAAAGTTATGGAATCTTTAGAAGATGGTGCCTTGCTGAAGAAAATATGTCACTGGGGTTGGCTTTGAGGTTTTACAATCTGGCCCCTCTTATTGTCCTCCTTCTCCTGAGTGTAGATTCAGTGAGAGCAATCATCTCCCTGCTCCTGCTACCATGCCCTTGTTGCCTGTGTCCATGTCTTCACCAAAGCCACAATAAACCCATTCTCCTTTAGTTTTTCTTAGGTTGGGACATTTTACTATTGCAAGCTAGAAGAAACTTGCATAGGTGGTCTGGCTCCAAGGAGATGCAGCATAATTCCCTACATCTCAGTCCCAGACTTAGCATAACAATTTTCTTCTTGTGTGAACAGTATGCAAATCTGAAAGTGTAAAACCCTTATAGTGGAGAAGTTTGTTAGGTGCCTCCTCTGTAGTCTTCCTATATTCTATATATCCTATAATCATGAGAAAAACAGATACATTTTAAAAGTGAGCATCCCACCAAACCGTTGACCAATATTTCTGAAAATTCCAATGTTGTCAGAAACAAGGGGAGTCTGATAAACTTACTGCCAAATGGAACCTATGGAGACATGAAGACTGATGGGGTATACATGATGGTATCTTGTAGTAGGAATGGGCACTGGGCTGACATAAAAGAAATACCCCTATAGCATCAGTTAATAATGCTTCAGTGTTGACTCATTCATTGTAATAAGCATAAATAAGATGGTGATGGCTGCAGAAATGTGGGATTGATATACCATCTTTCTGAGTTTTTTGAAAATTTAAGGTTCTTTTAAAAAGTCAAGTACATTGAAAAGAAATACTAAATAAAGGGGGCTCCATACTGGAGAAAAAGAGAAGGAATGAGGTTCTTTAGACTGTTATTTAAAAACTACAAAATAATGCATAACTGGGTAAATGCTAAAACTTTTTTCGGAGACATAAAAGAAATGTGTTAAAGAGCTAGCTCTAAAGACCTTTGCAATATATTCATAAACCTTCTGTGACTTCCATGGTGTAATGTAACAGGAAGTCCACTTGTTTGTCCCGGCCACCTGGCTAGCTTAGCCCTGAAATAACCACACAGAAGTTGTATTAATGAAATCACTACTTGGCCCATTAGCTCTAACTTCTTATTGGCTAACTCTTACATATTAGTTTAACCCATTTCTATTAATCTGTATATCCCCACGAGGTCGTGGCCTACCAGCAAATTCTCAGCACGTCTATCTCCTGCGGCGGGTCCATGTCATCTTCTTCTGACTTTGCTCTCTTCCTCCCAGCATTCCGTTTAATTTTCCCTGCCTACCTATGTTCTGCCCTATCAAGGGCCCAAAGCAGTTTCTTTAGTAACCAATGAAAGCAACACAAAGACAGAAGGACTTCCTACACCAGTGTAAGATAGGGCCTGAACTCCAGTGTGGTGCATAAGCTCAGCTGACTTCTACAATTCCATTGCCCCCTTGCCATGTTCCCATACCAAAAGCTTGTTTAGTGACCTTTGCCAAAACTTTTCTAAACCCACCCTCAGCCCACCCTCCCCTAATTCATTTGGTCTTAGTTAGCACTTCTTCTTCTCCTGGATGATTTATTTCGTCCCAAATTTAGTGTCATTCTTTTGCATTTTCCAAGCTCCAGGAACTTGTTTCTACTCCAGTATACTTCACGTTATTATTATCTTTCTTTGTGGTGGTTTTTGGTGCTTGACCATGGACAAGCGAAGCAAAAACAGAAGAAAGTAGACATTCATTAATTCATATTTGTAAGACACAGACAGATACTTGTTTCTTACTGACATCAACCTAACATTTGAACTAAGACGAGTTTAGAATCTTCTATTATAAATAAAATAATTGCTAAAAGAAACTTTAATTCATTCTCATAAAAACTCGTTTTCTAGAACTCTTAAATCTTACAACGTATTTTTCAAAGCTCCATATAGTGAAATGTTTTCTAATATTATGAATATCTTAAAAGGCAGAGGCAATATTAGCTGTTACTAGGAGGCTTCTAATCTTGTTTTGTTTTGAGACATTGTTTCTCTTTGCAGACTTGCCTGTCCTGGAATTCACTATGTAGACCAGGCTGGCCTCACACTCACAGAGGTCCACCTGTCTCTGCCTTTCAGCTCTGGGATTACAGGTGTGCACTATCAGAGCCTGACATGAATGTTTTACTGACATTCTTTAAATACTTTGTGCCTACTTGAAAATTCAACTTGAAATTACAGTTGCATGTGAAATTATCACATATTTTCCACTGTGAATAACCCTGAGATCAAAGCAGCCCCTTTTCTGTCCTTTAGACCACTGTCACATCACACATTTGGTAACATTTGCTGACAGTACCATAAGATAATAATGGATCTATTACATGCCTCTCACATGTAATATTTATATTTATAATGTCATGTTTATATTTGACATATTTATAATGTCATAATGTGACATTATTTGTGTCTGTGGTGATAGTAGTGTAAACAAGCCTGTGTTGCCAGTTGCATAAAAGTATAGAGATTCAATTATAATGGTACACAGAACTTGGTAATGATGATAAACTATTGTAATGGTGTGTGTTTACTTACCATGTACAACTACATTAGAGTGTATTTCTTCTTACATCTGAAAGTTTGCTATAAAAACAGTATGATATGTCTTAAAGTAAAATATAACAGCCTCATACATGCTTCTCCCATCTCTATTACTCCCTGAATTGTCTCTTAGTGATACAAGTTATTGCAGTGTTTTCTCTCATTCCTTATTGGATCTCATTGATAACCATGGCCATAGAAGTAATAGGCTGTACAATATACATATCACACACACACACACATTTGTATAAAAGCATTCTGTGATGTTCTAACAATAATTAATGGACTGCAGATGCATTTATTAGAATGTATCCTTGCCATGAAGCAATGTATGACTTTATTTTTAAAGGGCTAAAATAGATATTGTAACATTATGTGTTCATTTTTTGGCAGTGAGAAACCCTGAAATGAATACCATGCAGTAACCTTTTCTTAGGCAGGGTTCCTCAGTGATTGGAGTCCTTTGTTCTTAACCCTGTATGTTCTTTTTGGCCATTGTATGGTCTCTGTTTCTGGACCTTATGAAAAAAGTTTTAAGAGGCTTTAGATTTAAGTAGATGGCTTGAAAAGGAAGAAAAATATTCTTGAGAATGGGGGCTTTCCAGTTATATCCAGTGTTTACTCACATTTGTGAAATAATGTCATATTGATTGTAGGGCACTGGAGATACGGATTGTCATTTTAAAATCAAGAGGAACCTTGAAAACGCATCTGTAAGTCTGGAATCCCTGAAGAGTCCAGGACTGTTTGTTGGACTTCAACCAGATGGACAGGCCAAACCAGTCATTTACACTAAAGACGAGAATGTTTGCTTCTATCCACATGTCATCCAGTGTATGTTCACTTCAAGTTGTTTGACTTTATGATGGTCTGTGTAGAATGTTTGAACTTTCTTTGCAGTTTTAATAAGAAAATACCCATCCTTAGACCATTTCTTTATAAAAATGTTAAAAGTGGTATGAGAAAGACAATGAAGACTGTTCCCCTCAAGTTTTCAAGTAATTAGTATGAAGTACAGAGTTTTGGCTGTCTTGGGGTCCTTCATAAGCATTAAATTGTGTGTGCACATAGCTATAGCTATGTCAAGCTGACACAGAACCAGCCAGCACAATTAATTACTTGTCAACTTGACAATCAAGCATATTGCTCTTAAGCTATAACCTTTCCCTTCTTGTTCATTCCCAAGATCACACATTACTATCAATATCATAGTATAAAATGCCCCAACTTTTAAAAGGCCCACAGTCTTTAAAAATTAAAACACTTCAAAGTTCAAAGTCTCTTTAAAATATCCAAAGTCTCTTTCAAAATTCAGTTTCTGTTAAAACTTGAAAATCTATTCAAAAGTTCAACATCTCTCAATTGTGGAATCCTACAAAGAAAAAAGTTAAATATTCTCTAATTCTGAGAGGGAAGCACCAGGGCACATTCACAATCAGATCAAAGAAAAACCAAACTTCCAACAGTGTAAATAGCTCATTGTCCAATGCCTGGGTTTCACTCTAGATCTCCTGGGATCCTCCAAAGGACTTGGGTCACTTCTTGGGCTTGGCTCTTTGCAGCACACACAGTTTAACTTCTAGGCTTAGGCTGTGTCCACTCCAGAGTTTCTGTTGTTCTTGGAAGTCCCATGGTAGTAACATATTCAAAAAAGCTGGCATCTCTGCTACAGTTGAGCTTCACTTTCACTAATGGCCTTCAACCCTGCCACACAGTTCCAAGCCTCAGCTGCTCTTCATGACCCTCTTGAACCATCAAAGTCAGTACCACTTGTGTGACTCTTACACCACTAATGTCTGCTGCCAGCATTAAGTACAACCTTGGCTGACTCTGGGACACAGCCTCGTGTTCATTCCGAGGTAACACTTTCCAGAAGTTTTCACGTCAATGATGATAGTCTCTTCTTCTTCTTCTTCTTCTTCTTCTTCTTCTTCTTCTTCTTCTTCTTCTTCTTCTTCTTCTTCTTCTTCTTCTTCTTCTTCTTCTTCTTCTTCTTCTTCTTCTTCTTCTTCTTCTTCTCCTTCTTCTCCTGCTCCTCCTCCTCCTTTTAGATTTTACTATTATGTATATAACATTCTGCCTCCATGTATGCCTGCACACCATATCTGATTATAGATGACTGTGAGTCACCATTTGGTTGACTGGGAATTGAACTCAGTACCTCTGTAAGACCAGCCAGTGCTCTTAACCTTTGAACCATTTCTCCAGTCCCTGCTGGTCTCTTCTTAATTACTGTTGATTTCTTAGCTTCAGCTAACCAGCATCAATTATCCCAGCAAAGACATTTATTACTGTAGTGGTTCTGATACGTTGTTAATCACAGCCCATTTTTCAAGCCCAAATGACTAGAACATCAGATTCTCAACTCAAGATATGCAATAGCTCCAATAGAGTCTTCAAGAAACCCTCCCAGTTCCCTTAGAACTTTACAAACCAGGTGTCTACTACCATCTACATTCCCTTCAGTATTATTATCTTTCAACCTCCCCCAGAACAGTACAGCAAACTTTGAACACTCTGTGGCTTTTATTTTGTTTTATTTTGCATTTTGAGAATTTATTTATTTTTTTATTCATTTTACATTCCAACCAGAGTTCTCCCTCCCACCACTCCTCCCATAATCCTCCTCACATCTTCCCAGCCCATCCCCATCCACCCCCATCCGCTCCTCCCAAAGGGTATGGAGAGTCAACAAAGCCTGGGAGCTCAAGACTGGTGCATGGCTATGGATCTCTGCATCTGGTTCCATCAGTTACTGGATGAAGGCTCTATGATGACAGGTGGGGTATTCACCAATCTGATTACAGGGTAAGGTTAGTTCAGGTGCCCTCTCCACTATTGCTAGGGTTCTTAGCTGGGATTATCCTTGAGGATTCCTGGGAATTTCCCTAGTACCAGGTTTCTCCCTAACCCCATAATGGCTCCCTCTATCAAGATATCTCTTTCATTGCTCTCTCACTCCATCTGTCCCTCAATGTCACCATTCCATTCTTTGATATTCTCATTCCCCATCTCTCCCAGGAGATCTCATCTAATTTCCCTCCCCTGGGCAATCCATGCATCCCTCTTAGAGTCCTCCTTGCTACCTAGCTTCTCTAGAGCTGTGGATTGCAGTATGACAACCCTTTGCTTTACATCTAGTATCTACTTAAGAGTAAGTACATGTTAGCAGGGCCCATGAGAGTTATGGCAGGTGACAGCTAGGGTTCAGCTATCACCCTAACAGAGAAATGGTTATTTGATAGAAGTTGATCCTGTCCAGACAAGGTCTGCAGGACCATCAACTCTGGAAACTGTTGCTTATTTTGCTAAAGCAGGTTGGTGTCTCCCATGTAATCTCATGTGATGTGTATATGTAATCTCATGATTGCATCCCAAACTTATGGGCACATATATCTGTGGGTGTTCAACAAGATGACTGTTCATTTGGCTACATAGTGTATATATATATATATATATATATATATATATATATATGTATATGTATATATATGTGTATATATATATAAATATATATGTATGTATATATATGCTGAGACATGCTTTATAGCTAGATCTATTTGTCCCTTGAGGATTATAGACACTTAAAATCCTGCTTCGTTCCTTTTTACTCAGACTAATATAAAAAAAACAATTTCTCCTCAGTTCAACACAAACTGTACATAATGAGCTAATTTTTACCTTAGAGCAAGTTCAAACTAGACTGATGGCTTTTTATAAATATATCATAAGTGTAAAACCTTACAACTATGCTCAAGGTCAGAACCTCAGATATCCAACTACTAAAGAAAAACACACCAATTCTTTGCTTTCCAAGTCTGTTAACAAAAAACCTACGTCTCAAAGCTTATCTCAATGGACACTGTACTTCTGGCCCTCTGGTCATGAACTCACATCTGTAACTTTGGACTGTTGTGTTGCCATGGAAATGGCTCAAATCCCTATTACTTGGCCTATGAATGTGTTTTTGACCAATGAGAAACAACTTTTGTACTTTCTTTATTGCTTCAAGGCTCCCGTGAAAAAGAGTTTGGTGGCTAGGAGAAGAAGCTAGGAAAAGTTAGAAGTAGGACAGGATAATTAGAATAAATGCTGAACAATAAAGAAACTTTTACAAAGTATGTAGTGAAAGAGATTCATGTTCTGCCCTCAGATCCCAAGCCCCTCACTTGCTATAGCATCCTTTCTGTACCCTGAGGGAGCACTGAGACTGTACCTCAAAAGTTCTCATTAAGTACATATTGTTTTTGTCTTTCTGAGTCTGGGTTACCTCACTCAGGAAATTTTTTTCTAGTTCAATCCATTTGTATGAAAATTTCATGGATGCCATTGTATCCTTTTGCAGATGAGTAATACTAGATTGTGTAAATGTACCACATTTTCTTTATCTGTTCTTTGGTTGAGGAGCATCTATGTTTTTTTCCATGTTCTGGCTATTATGAATAAAGCTACTATGAACATTGTTGAGCAAGTGTCTTTGTGATATGCTTGAGCATCCTTTGGGTATATGCCCAAAAGTAGTATCACTGAATCTTGAGAGAGATTGATTCCCAATTTTCTTAGAAATCACCATACTGATTTCCAAAGTGGATGTATAAGTGTGCACTCCCATCAGCAGTGGAGGAGTGTTCCCCATACTCCACATCCTCTCCAACATAAGCTGTCCTAAGTATTTTTTTGTTTCAGCTGGTCTGACAGATGTCAGATGGTATCTCAGAGTCATTTTGGTTTGCATTTGCCTGATTGCTAAGGATGTTGAACAATTCCTTAAATGTCTTTCAGCCATTTGAGATTCTTCTGTTGAGAAATCTCTGTTAAGATCTGTACCCAATTTTTAAAATTGGATTATTTGTTATTTTGATGCTTAGTTTCTTGAGTTCTTTATATGTCTTGGAGCTTAATTCTCTGTCAGATGTGGGGTTGGTGAAGATCTTTTTCTATTCTGTAGGCTATAATTTTGTCTTATTGACAGTGTCCTTTGCCTTACAGAGGCTTTCAGTTTCAGGAGGTGACATTTATTGATTTTTGTTCTTATGTCTGTGGTGTTATAATATATTTAGGAAGTAGTTTCCTGTGTCCATATGTTCAAGGCTACTTCCCACTTTCTCTTCTGTCAGGGTCATTGTACCTGGATATATGTTGAGGTCTTTGATCCACTTGGACTTTAGTTTTGTGCATAGGGATAGATATGGATATATATGCAGTCTTCTACATGTTGACATCCAGTTATATGAGCACCATTTGTTAAAGATGACTTCTTTTTTCAGTTGTATATTTTCAGTTTCTTTGTCAAAAATAAGATGTTCATTGGTGCGTGGATTTATGTCAGGGCTTCAGTTAGATTCCATTGATTCGCACATCTGTTTTTATGCTAATACCAAGTTGTTTTTATCCCTGTAATTCTATAGTAGAGTTTGAAGTCAGGGATGTTGATGCCTCTAAGTTCCTTTATTGTACAGGATTGTTTTATTTGTTCTGGTTTGTGTTGTTGCTTTTCCATATGAAGTTGAACATTGTTCTTTCAAGGTCTGTGAAGAATTGTGCTCTCATCCTCTGCACAATTGCTACCTGTGAGTCTCTGTATTTCTCACATTTTTTTTTGCAGTGGGAAGCTTCTCTGATTATGGCTACCCAAGGCCTGAAACTATGAGGTTAGCAGAATGCCCCTGGCAGTGATTTTCTTGCTACATTCCTGAATAGTAGTGTTCAATTTTACCCTAAGTCACCAAGCTATCAACTTTCAGCTTCTTGGTGTCTTAAGCAGCATTCGGCATGTGTTCCATTCTTGAGGAGTGGATACCATTGGTTAATAAAGGAACTGTCTTGGGCCTGCACAGGGCAGAATAGAGGTAGGCAGGAAAAACTAAACTGAATGCTGGAAGAAAGAAGGCAGAGTCAGTGAGATGCCATGTAGCCACAAGAGGTGAAAAGATGTGAGCTGCCAGCTGGATTTGTGCCACCATTGAACATGCCATTGCACTGACATGTCCTGCAGGCAGAAAACCACTGTCAATTGAAGGGTATGTAGCTGCCTTGATATTTGCATATCTCCTTTCTTGCCTTGCAGGGCACCTTCCAATACCAAAGAAGCTAACATGTAAAGAACCTTGTTGGTAGGCCACGAGCCTCATGATGAAATATAAAATAATAGAAATGGGTTAATTTAAGAGATAAAGGTGAGCTAGAAATATACATAAGCCAATAGGCCAAGCAGTGTTGTAATTAATACAGTTTCTGTGTGATTATTTAGGTTCTAGGCAGCCCGGAACAAACAAGTAGCCTCCTGCAACACAATGTCATTCCTTATGTCTTTTGATTAGTTTTAGTTTGACTTCTAGTTTTCCAATATTAAAATTCCATATCAGCTTGTTTGCTGTGTCCATTTGCATGGATTTTTTTCTATATCCCTTTACTTTGAGGTAATATCTATGCTTCACATAAAGGATGATTCTTGCATGTATCAAAAGATGGATCCTGTTTGTGCATTCATTGTGTTAGTCTCTCTCTTTTTTTAAGTGGATATTTAGAGTCATCAATGAACATTTTTTCTTGATTTATGTTATTTTGTTATTGTTGTTGTTATGGTTGATGTTGTGGTGTGTGTGTGTCCCCTCTTTTGCTTTGTTATTCTGGGATTGTTCATTCCCTGTGTTTTCTTGAGTGTATTTAAAATAAAGTTTTTCTTTCAAGCACACACACAAAAAAAGAATTGTGTTGCCATTTTGATGGGAATTGCATTGAATCTGAAGATTGTTTTTGTTAAGATTGTCATTTTTATTATGTTGATTCTACCTAACCAAGAACATGGGAGATCTTTCCATTTACTTCAGTTTCTTTCTTCAAAGACTTAAAATTCCTGTCAAACAGGTCTTTCGCTTATTTGGTTAGAGTTACCCCAAGATATTTGTGGCTATTTTAAAGGGTGGTATTTCTCTGATTTCTTCCTTGACCAGTTTATCATTTGCATATAGGAGAGTTACTGATTTTGTTGGGTTAATCTTGTATTCTGCCAAATTACTGAAGGTATTTATCAGTTGTAAGAGTTCTCTAGTACAATTTTTGTGGTCACTTATATATACACTAGCATATCATCTGCAAATAGCAGAAGTTTGCCTCTTCTTTTCCAATTTGTATCCCCTTTATCTCCTTTTGGTTTTGATTGCTCTAGTTGAAACTTAGAGTGCTATATTAAACAGGTAGGGAGAGAGTGGATAACCTTGTCTTGTTTCTGATTTTAGTGGAATCCCTTGGAATTTCTCTTCATTTAATTTGATGTTGGCTGTCAGCTAGCTATAAATTGCCTTCATTATGTTTATGAATATTTCTTGTATCCCTGATCTCTCTAAAATCTTTATCATGAAGGAGTGTTTGATTTTGTCAAATATTTTTTCAGCATCTAATGAGGTAGTCAGATTTTTTTCTTTCCGTTTATTCATATGGTAGATAACAATGACAGATTTTTGTATGTCGAACATTCCCTGCAGCCCTGGTATGAAGCCTACTTGATCATGGTGGATGTTTTTTAAAAACGTCTTTTTAATTTCTGTTTGTCTGTATTTTATTAAGTAATTTTCATCAATGCTCATGAGTGAGATTGATCTTTATTTCTCTTTCTTTACTGCATCTTTGTGTATTTTGAGTAATGGTAGCCCTATAATAGGAGTTTGGCAATATTCCTTCAGTTTCTATTGCGTGGAACAATTTGAGGAGTATTGGTATCAGCTCTTTTTTTGAAATTTTGGTAGAATTTTGTGCTGAGATCATCTGGTCCTGGGCTTGTTTTTGGTTAGGAGACTTTTAATGACTATTTCCCTTCCCTTAGAGGTTATAGGTCTATTTAAATTGTTTATCCAATTTTGTTTTAGTTCTGTTATGTGCTACCTATCAAGAGAGATGTCTTTTTTTTTTAGATTTTACAATTGTGTGGTATGCAAGTTTTTGAAGTATTTTGTGATGATTTTCTAAATTTCCTCAGGGTCTGTTGTTATTCATTTTTAATTTTGTTAATTTGGATAGTCTCTCTCTCTCTCTCTCTCTCTCTCTCTCTCTCTCTCTGCCTTTTGATTAGTTTGGATAAATGTTTGTCTATCTTGTTGATTTTCTTTAAGAACCAACTCTTTGGTTCATTGATTCTTTGTACTGCTCTTTCTGTTTCTATTTTTATTGATTTCAGCCCTCAATTTGATTATTTCCTGGAATTTATTCCTCCTAGGTGAGTTTCTTTCTTTTTGTTCTAATTGCTTTCAGGTGTGCTATTAAATCAGTAATGTGACATTTCCCCAACTCCTTTATGTAGGCATTTAATACTATGAACATTTCTCTTACTACTGCTTTCTTAGTGCCTCACAAGTTTGGTATGCTGTCCATTCATCCATTCATTTACATTGAATTTTAGGAAGTCTTTAAGTCCTCTGTTTATTATTTTCTTGACCCAATGGCGATTAAGTGGAATGCTATTCAGTTTCCATGAGATTGTAGTCTTTCCATAATTTGTGTTTTTGAATTCTAACTTTAAGCTATGGTGATCCAATAAGATACAGGGGTTTATTCTATTTTTTTGTATCTATTTGCTTTGTAACTGAGTATGTGGTCAGTTTTAGAGAGGGTTCCATGAGCTGCTGAGAAGAAAGTATTTTTTGTATGTTTGGGTGGAATGTTCTATAGATGTCTGTTAAGCCCATTTGAGTCTAAACATCTGTTAGTTCTCCCATTTCTCTGTTAATTTTCTGTCTGATAGACTAATGAGGTGTTGAAGTATCCCATTATTTATGTTTGGGACTTGATGTGTGATTTAAGCTTTAGTAATATGTCTTTTGCATATGTGGGTGCTCTCTTATTTGGAACATAAATGTATAGAATTGAGGTTTCATCTTGATGGATTTATCCTGTGATGAGTATGAAGTGTCCTTCTCCATCTCATTTTACTGACTTCATTTTGAAGTTTATTTTGTTAGATATCAGGATAGATATACCAGTTTTCTCTTTAGGTTCATTTGATGGGAAAGTCTTTTGTCAACCCTTTACTCTGAGGTAATATCTGTCTTTGAAATTGAGGTGTGGTTTTTTTATATGCAGCAGAAGGATAGGCTCTGTTGTCATATCCATTCTGTTAGCCTGTGTTGTTTTATGGGTGAATTGAGTCCATTGATATTAAGGGATGTTAATGACCAGTAATTGTTAATTCCTGTTATTTTTTGGTTGGTGTGTGTGTGTGTGTGTGTGTGTGTATTTCTCTTCTTTGTGATTTGCTGGTGTGGGTTGATATCTTGCCTGTGTTTTCATAGGTGCAACTAACTTTCTTGGGTTGGAGTTTTCCTTCTAGTGCTTTCTGTAGGGCTGGATCTGTGGGTAGGTATTGTTTAAATCTAGCATTGTCGTGGAATGTCTTGTTTTCTCCATCTATGATAATTGAAAGTTTTGATTGGGCATAGTAGCCTGGGCTGGTATCTGTGGTCTTTTAGTGTTTGTAGAATGTCTATACCAGATGTTCTTACTTTCAGAATTTCCATTGAGAAGCTGAATGTTATTTTGATGGGTCTGCCTTTAAGTTTGTTAGCCTTTTTCCTTAGTAGCTCATAATATTCTTCCTTTATTCTGTATATTTTGTGTTTTGATTAGTCGGTGGTGAGGGGACTTTTTATGGACTCCAGTCTATTTGGTGGCCTGTAAGCTTCTTGTTTCTTCATAGGCATTTCCTTCTTTAGGTTGGGAAATTTTTCCTCTATGATTTTGTTGAATATATTTTTGTACCTTTGAGTTGGTATTCTTCTCCTTCTTCTATTCCTATTATTTTTAAGTTTGTTTTCGATGGTGTCCCAGATTTCCTGGATATTTTGTGTTATGACTTTGTTGACTACAATATTTTCTTTGACTGTGAAATCTGTTTCCTCTATCGTATCTTCAGTGCCTGAAATTCTTTCTTCTATCTCTTGCAATATGTTGTTTATACTTACACCTGTAGTTCTTGTTCATTTATTTAGGTTTTCCATTTCCAGGATTCTCTCAGTTTGTGTTTTATTTATTGCCTCTATTTCAATTTTCAAGTTGAACTGTTTCCTTCACCTGTTTCATTGCTTTTTCTTGGTTTTCTTGACTTTCCTTAAGAGATTTATTGATTTCTTCTAATTTTTTGTTTGTCCTTTTCATAGGAGCTTTGCCTGTTGACTGGCTAGTGAGGCTGAGATGGGTGGCGGAGGGACAACGGGTTTGCTCAGGGGCCTAGGGCCTAGAGACAGGGCTGTCCAGGTAGGAGACCAGTTATTCACCTTTTGGTCCGATTGGTGCAGGTGGTGTCTGTTCCCAGTGGCTATTCTAGCCCAGCATTTCAAAGTTCTTCCACAATTGTCCCCCAAACAATGTGATCAGTTCTATTACAGCAATACACAATGATCCTGCTACCAATTTCTGTCTTAGAGTTACTTTTGCTATGATGTAACACCATTACCAAAAGCATTTTGGGGAGAAAAGGGTTTATTTCACTCACATTTCCATGTATATGTATATGATCTATCTATCTATCTATCTATCTATCTATCTATCTATCTATCTATCTATCTATCTATCTATCATCTATCTATCTATCTGTCTATCTGTCTGTCTGTCTGTCTGTATATCTAGCTATCTGTCTGTCTATCTATCTAATCAGTTCATCATCAAAAGCTGAGCAGGAGCTGACAGAGCAGGAGTGTGGAGGTGGAAGCTGATGCAGAGGCCATGAAGGAGTGCTGCTGCTTACTGGCTTGTTCAGCCTGCTTTCTTATAGAACTCAGTACCTCCACCCCAACCCAGTTACAATTGACTCCACCTTCCACATCAATCACTAATTAAGAAAATACCCTACAGACTTGCCTTCATATAGCCAGATCTTCTAGAGCCATTTTCTCAATTGATGTTCCCTCCTCTTAGCAGACTCTGCCTTGTATCAAGTTGACATAAAACTAGGCAGCACAGTGCATATTGAATAATTTGTTTTAAAGAATATTTCTATATATTTCTATATAAGAGAGGGTAAATTTCTTGGAATAGTTAGCTTATAGTTAGTAATTTTTAAATTTTCCAGTTTTAAAGATACAGTGCAGGATACAGATTAGTATTAATGTAAAATAAATGGAACTTGGTTTTAAAATAAAATGCAGGGGAAAGAAGTTTGAGAATAAGAAATAAGTGGAGATATTCTGGAATAGTTTCTCATATATCTGAGTTCAGGTTCTTTACAAATTAAGGATTTAAAAACTTTGTTTAAATAATTTAAGTTTCACACATACTGACTTGAACAAAAGGGCCCATGCAGTAGCAATATTGCATTTTAAGATTGTCTCAAAGGTGTTACCTGCTTCTTTCTAAATCTTGCCCAATGTTGTTTCATGTTTTTTGATTCAACCAAATTCTAGCTCTTCTAAATCAATATGAATTTTATAATTTTATATGAATTTTAGCTTCTTTTCTTTTTAGAGTGTACTTATTCTTCTCTCAAATGTCTGTGTGTTTCAGGGCACATGTATGTGAGTGTGTGTGTATTTGTGTGTGGGTGTGTGTGCCTGTGTGTGTTCACGTATGCATAATATCTTACAGAAGGTGGTTTAGAGCAAGAACATAGCTTGATTTCATGACAGTATGTCCATGGCCATTTACCTGACCTATATTTATTTGCATCAACTCCATTTAAACTTTTAGTTTCTGCTTTTAAGACCTCATAAACTGTTGGAGTAGTAAAACGACTAGTAGCTTCACCCTCTGTTTCACACAGGCTGTCACTGAGTGACAGCCCCACTCAGCCAAATGGGTGTGCAATCTGCCCCTGGCGCTCTGCAGGGCAGCAGGTGACTGGAGAACACGCAGAAGGTGGCAGGGTGGAGTGGAGCAGGGAGGAAGAGCTGGCAGGAGCCAGCAAGCTTCTGACAAAAGGAGACGGAAGGGCACATAATAAGGAAGAAGCTGAGAAGAAAAGATGGGGAAGAACAGATAATGATAAGTATAAAAATAAAAAATAATTATAAAAATAAATAGGAGAGGCAAAGAAGGGTAAATTGCCGAGAAAGGAGAGATCTAAGAGATCACACTTATAGACAAAAAACACTGTACTAACTCTCTAATGTGTTCTGTTATAGACCATGGGCATTTTGCATTTCCTTCCCTGTTTATAGGGGCAACTTGTTATTTTATTAAGGGCAAAATCCAGAGACACCGCCTCAAAGATCTTTTCATAGCACCTTGAATCATGCGTGTCCTGAGGTGTACAGAAACATTGGTGTTTCCTCACATGCAGTTCCTGGTTCTGCTTTCTGGGGCTTCTGAGAGGGAAATTCCAGTAACAGGGAAGTGCATGTTCGCATTCAGCATGGACACCTCTTGGCTCTTCTGGCCAATGTGTGGGATTCCCATCTGGGAAAATGAAGAAAGGTACTGAATAGCAAGCAACTGCCACTGCTCTCAGAGACTCGTTTTTGAATCTTAACAGACACGGGGAATATTCCAGAGAAAGAAAACACAAAGCTTGGTTCATGTGTGCAGGGTCCCCTTTACTAAATGGGAGCCACCATGAGAGTCCTATGTGATCAGATATTTATCCTTAGACCACCAGTTTTCTAGGAATTGCTGAGTTACGTGACAGACCAGGAAAGCAAAGGAGTGGGCACTCATCTGAAACTTACCACGCCCCACCTTTTATTTCCTGCTCCGGCATTAGCTTGCTTCTTTGGATCCTGATTTCTTACAGCCAGCACTTGGCCCTGTCCCATGGCATCCACAGATGCAGCATAGTGCTTGGTTCCGAGTAGGTAAATTGGGTGTCTCTGTTGAATCAGAAAATGTTGTAACATTCACCCAGTGACATATCATTCCCGGGTTTTATTTTTACGTGGTAGCATATGTACCAAATTAAACATCTCAGATTCTGCTTTGTCATATGTACATAAGAATAGCAACATTATACTGTGGTAAGATTATTTTGATTGAATCTGTGAACATTTGAAATTGTGCATATTTTGAGCAAATAGATCCTATGAAAGTATGTGTGGATGTATATTTGAGATGACAGATGTTGGTGGTCTCCCATAGGTCCTACAAAAGGACTCTTCAAAACTAATGCAGAAAGTGTTTAAACACTTGCCTAGGTTGGAGAGGGAGGTAGTTCCCTGGCAGAGTGATCCTTTAATGTGCAAAGCCTTAGTTTGTTCCCAAGTACCACAAATACAAATAATTCTCTTCCAGAAAGCTCTTGCAAAGTTGTGTGGGTGTGGTAGAATATTTATTAGAACTTTTTTCGGTAATTACCCCAGTAATTTTTATAAGTTTAGAATAATATAAATCTTACAGAATCTGTACTATGTAAATATGGCTGATAGATTAAATCTTCTCCAGGAAGAGTACAACTAAAACTTTGAAATTGCTCCTCTTTAATTATTTGTATTCCAACACAGCACAAATCAAGGATTTATTTTTACAGCACAAGCTTTGTCTCACCATTTTCTGAGATTAAGAGTAGAATGTGCACAATAAGGGAGCTCAGGTGGGGAGGAGAGCATGACAGGAAGAGAACAGGGAGGTTGAATACTCCTGTAGGCCAAGAGTATTCAAATGGATGGTCTGCCTTTCAATCAGCAAAAGGCTTGGTAACCGGGTTGAGCAGGGAGGGATGCTTTAGCATGTGGGCTGGAAGGGCAAGGCTGTCAATATCCAGACCCCAGTGGGCCTCTTGGAAGCATCTATAAAATGAGGACAACAATGACTTAACTTAGCACTGATGTGAGAATCACGTGAGCTAACATCTAAGGATGTCTGACTCTCAGTGACATACAAGTATTTGCTTTCACAGTCATTGAAGAAAGTATTTCCTAGTGTGTCTTTTACAGTTTAAACAGTTGATAGATGTCCAGAAAACAAGAAATCATATTTCATCATCTCCTCTAATCACTTTGAGCAAATCACATTACTTCTCTGTAACTTGATTTCTTCATGTGTAATTTGGTTAGATTTGATTTAATTATTGAAAATAGAGAATTTATAATACAACATTTTCCCCACAATCATTTAGCTGTGGCAGGCAGTTTGTAGAGCAAAACTTCTTCATTTTCTTTCATGAAGTTTTACTCAGAACACACGAACCTCATATATAATAGAAAATGAAAGCATTTGAATTGAAATGAGCATTTATTATGCCGAACTGGGTATGAGGGTCTCCGTGTATAATCCAGATACTTGAGCATGCATGAGTTATTTTGGAGTTTCATTCATTCCTATCACTCCAGGTAATACCAACACTTACAAACCCAAATAATGGAACCTTCTTCTGTGTGGGGTTACAAGAACCTTAGATTAGTTGGAACTTGAACCTTTCATCAGCTTTAGTGTCCTACTCATATAGAGCACTGAACCCAGAGTGAATCCATTCAACGTTTTAGGACACAGGCTTAATTCATGCAGAAAACTTTGCCTTTCTTTATTCTATGTCTGGCCAGGTAGTATGGTGTGAGCTACACTATTTATATTAAAAAATCAATGAACACTAGCTCAATAACCTCAAAAGATATAGAACTAAACATATGGGTTAGAGACTAAATTTTTGCTACAGTAAGAATTTCTTGGGTTCATCAAGATCACTCAGTGTCAGGTAAAGGTGCTTTCTGTACAAGTTTGATGGCTTGAGTTCAATTCCTGGAACCCATGTAAAGGTGGGAGGACAGAAACAATATTGTGGAACATTATTTTAAGATGTTTTACATTTGTTCATGTTGTGAGACATTCGTTTAATGATGCATAAAATGTGTTGCATTTTTTTCTGCTACATTTGTTTAACTCTGTGAAGCTGTGTTACTTTGCCTGTCTAAACCACCTGATTGGTCTAATAAAGAGCTGAACAGCCACTAGCCGGCCTCACGGGAGAAAGGATAGGAAGGGCTGGCAGGCAGACAGAATAAGTAGAAGAAGAAATCTGGGAGGAGAAGATTAAGGAGCAAGAAAAGAAGGGGCCTGTCACACAGACACACAGCCAGACACGGAACGAACAGGAAAGAAAAGACACACAGAAACAGAGAAAGGTAAAAGCCCAGAGGCAAAAGGTAGATCAGATAATTTAAGAAAGTCTGACAAGAAATAAGCCAAGCTAAGGCCGGGCATTCTTAAGTAAGAATAAGCCTCCACCTGATTACTTGGGAGCTGGATGGTGGGTCTCCCAAGGAGTAAAGAGTGGAAACAACCAACTACAAAACAATACAGAAAACTATTCATTCATTCCATATTTGTGCCATGACATGTGTGCCCATATGCATCCACATATGCTAATAATTCATAATAGTAACAATAAAAGTTTCAGAAAAAGGATTTTAGGTTTAAGTCTTTGAGGGACTCTGTGACATTCACAGTCAACAAAGCTGTGAGCTGCAGGAGGCAAGAAGGCAGGCAGCTCAGCTCTACGTGACCCCGTAGCTGATATTTGTTCAGACCTGGGAGTCTAAGCTCAAGTGGTAGATTTAAGCACAAGTTGGTGAAAACCTTTTGGTGATAACTTCTTCAGTCCTGCATGTGCAACAAGACATGCATAAATCTCCTCAGTGAGAAAGTAAGAGAAAAGCAGGTCATCTGTGACTATATCAGAACTCTGTAAAGTCCAAAAGATAGGTTCTATAGTGGACCGAGAAAAACAAATTTAAGAGTCTGGGGAGGATTCAGTACCAGAAAATTAAATTTCAGCCACACAGATAGCAAAAGGTCACTAGGCTAGAAAGCTTGTCTGCTCTGTCCTTTTAAGGAGGAGAGCAGGTTTTGGGTTTCCTCTCTTGAAGGAACAACCCTGTGGGCTTAAATTCAGGCTCTCTTAGTGCATGTTTGTGAGCACAAAGGCCTCCATGCCCCTATGAAGTCTCACAGACATTTGAGTAAAAATGTGTTCAGAAAGTTTATTTTTGCTTAATTTTGGAAAAAAACTCAAAATAGAATTATTCACATATAAAATCTAACTGCATTAGTAGCCAATTTATCAGATACAATAATAATATCCCTTATAAAATTCAACAATTATCTCACCTATAAAATGTGACAGAAATTCATCATTGTAGTTGTTTATGTCTTTTTTATTTTTTAAACATAAAACACAGTGTTTTTTTCTAATTGACTTTGTAGAGTCTGGTTGAGTTGTGATGGAACTGACATTGTGATACCATCAGTTATAATTTTTCTGGATGAAAAATTACATTGTTTTGCCTATATTACCATTGTCGTTGTGCATTGCTACTAATAAATTTTAACATTTAACTTTTAAATTTTTGTTTTTATATTTAAATTTTAATTAATTTTTTGAGACAGTGTCTGATGTAGCCAGGCTGTTCTCAAACTCACTATGTCCCCAAATAACCAAGGATGGCCTTTGAACTACTGTTCTTCCTGTCTCCTCTTCCCAAGTGCTAGGATTAGAGACACGAACCACCATGCTGAACTCTAAGGGGTACTAAGATCAAACCACGGGCTCTGTGTCTGCTTGGGAAGCACTCTACCACTTGAGCTATACCTACACCCCTCACATTGACAATTGTGAAATTAGACAAGAGAGGACACTGGTAATGTGGGCTCCAGTCCAGAGTGTCATCAGAGGGCTGCCTTGGTCCTTGGAGTGTGACCCACCTTCTGTGAGTCACCTGCTCCTGCTCCCTCTACACAGAGAAGAGACTGGAGCTCCCAAGCTCTTGCATTCACAGAACGTTTTTTTTTTCCCATAGGAATAGATGTCATCAACTTTTTGGAGAGTCCCAGATGCAACCTTGAGAATTTAGTATAAGGAAGCTAGAGAGACTGGAGATGCTATTTCTTATTTCATAGCCATGTCTTATGACTATATATAGCTGATCCTATGTGCAGCCCCTGCTGTGCTTGTTTCCAGTCTCTGGACTGGGATATTATGTCTTCATTATACATCCTGGATACCTTTTGCATAGGTCTTCCATGTGTATAAGAGTGTGCCCCTCTCTGGGCTGTAACCCTGTAAACACCAAAACCAATGTCTCATGCACTTTCTTTTATTTTTTGCAAGATTATGACAGTAACTGGAAGATTGGGTCATATTCCCTCACAGTTTTAAATGTTTATTGTGTACATAGGCAAATGGACTGACCCTAAATTATATTTAGCAATCGTTTCCCTTTAAGTTCTTATTTCATCCCAGTGAACATGTAGAAGTCTAGTCAACTTTCCTTCTTATTTTGAATTCCTTTATTGCCATCTATCTCCAATGCCTAAACATTAAGCTATAAATAAACACAATGCTAAAACCAGTGCTTCATAGGACTTGGTGGTGAAAAGCTCATTATTTTGAAATTATACCTTATAACCCTTTAGGATACAGAGAAGGCACAATGTCTCAGGCAGTTCTTCAGACACCAGGATACTGCTGTCTGTGTGTCACTCATATCATTAAGTGTCCCTCACTCCCACCTAGGTTTGCACGCTGTCCACGTTTATGAATCGTCTGGGTTTTTGGGTGAAGCTGTAGGGCTGCTGTATATGGATCTTACACACCCAGGCTTCTATAGAAACGTTGCGATGCGCACTCTAAAACTTGACATTCGTAGTCTAAACGACTGTCATCTAGAGTCATCGCCTATCCTATGCTTGATCCTAAATTAACTTAACTTTGAAATTCTAAATAAAAATAGCACGTTCAATAGACAGCTTAAATAGACATTGTTCAACGAAGCTGGAGATACCTACTTTTGAACCAGTCTCCCAAACTGCTTGCTTTTTGTAGACGACAGAAAAGCAGATAGTGGTTTTCTTCAGTTATAGATATGTATGTATTTCTTTGGTTAAATGTTCTAGTAGGATTGCCACGAAGTTCCGTTTGAATGATGCTTTAGTCAGTCTTTTCTTCTGAGGAAGGCAAAACAGCAGATTACTCAAGTAGCTCCCATTTAGAATCTGTAAGGAAAATATCTTGAATAAGTCATTTGATTCATATTGTGATGTTAAGCTGTTGCTTGGAATACTGAACAGTGAACAGGCTTTTTAGGAATGCCATTTATGCACAGCCTGATGGTAAGAATGAAAAGTTGTTTTCTGGGAACTGTGTAAAAAGAGTGAAATGATCTGAGCAGGCAAATGCAAACCATAGAAAAACTTAGACTTGATGCTGAGCACATGGTGAACATTCTGAGAAGAAGCAGGGATCTTGAAGTGATAGCATCTTTCAATTTTTTAAAGAAAAATCTTAATTTCAGTTGGCAGAGAAAACCCAATGGGAATGTCTGCAACACCCAACCAAGGGGGAGAAAAGATCCATGTGCCAAGATACCAGGAAGAAATGCCCTCAAAGTCCACGGTCAGATGCCCCTCACCATTGGCATCAGAAAGTAAGCAGCAGCCTTTGCCTCTTCTTTCGGTTTGTCTCTTTACTTTGCTTCATCCTTGTAGTTGCTTTATGAAGAATATTATGTTATTTAACACAATCAAAATAATTTCCATTTCCACAATTGTAAAGGTGAGTGGACTGTGAACAAAGGTTTAGATTTCTAGTTTCTATATTTGTTTGATTGCTTTCTTTTTCTCAAATATATTCTTACTTGTAGTGATAATGTACAACATCTATCAAGTTCTGTGCTCTGTAATGTTCCCATTGCTAGATGAAAGGAAATTGGTGCAGTACTTTTGCAGTCTTGCCCAGAATTTGTGATCCTCAGTCAGCAGGCTGGAAGTAAAGTTGTGCACCAGTACACCAGCATTTGAGTATTTTTTTTCAATAAACTCATTTTATTAAGAGAACTATGATGTTACTTTTAATGAAATGGGTTTCAAAAATTAATTATTGGCTATACTATTATTTCTTTCAAACAGCAATTGGTAAAAATGACCTGCTTGGCAAGATATGCCACTGGGTGCAAGGCACCATGGGGGTAGCCAAACCATTAATGGGTTTGATGCCCATTCTACAAGAGAAAACTGATGCCTTGTACTGTACATCTGCCCAGGAGTTGGTAGCTAGAGAGGTCATTGTCCCCAAGAGATAACTCACTGCTGTTGTTTTGCTAAATGGATATAATGTCAAATTCGTGTCTCTCAGACTTCATCAGAGAAACTTATTTCTGTAGTGGGTGGCAGTAAACGCAGAGATCATGGCTAGTCAAATTGTGGAGAAAAAATGACTGTAGATTGCTCTGCTTTAAGCATGTCATGTATATCACCCCTATCAAGGCTCAGGGAATCTTGTGAATAGGGGATGGGAAAAAAATTAAGAGGTAAAGGCTGGGGAAGAGTGCCACAAAAGTGTTTTCTGGGCATGACCTGCTCATTACATCTGTGAACGCACTGAAGCTGTGGTTACCCATGTAAGATCTACAGATGAGACTTGTTACTATTTTCTGATGCATGAAGGAGGGAATCTTAAGGAAGCCATTCACTTTGGGACTATGGGCAGGTAGTGGGTTCTGATTGAATGATTTTCTTCAGTGGTGTGGTTGCTGAGAAGTTGCCCATATTCCAGTAAGTAACCCCCCAACTCCAATTCAATATGCTCATATGGGCAACTTCAACTAAACTCAATGAGTAAGAAAAAAAGGGGAGAGAGGGGGGGAGAGGGGGGATCAAAGGAGGACAGAAGGAAAAATGTTGAAAAAAGAAAGGAATGAGGGAAGGAAGGAACAGATATCAAGATATCAAGTAGTAGGAGGTTTGTTGGAAAGAAGGTTTTCAGAGGAATAGGGCTTAAGAAGATGTAATGAGGGTGAAATGCCTCAAACCCAACAAATACAGGTTTGAAATTGTTGAAGAATAGTTATAAAGTCTCGCTGATAGGCCTACATTATTATAACACTAGCCATAGGTAAGTGAGCAGTGTACTTTTGGGGATAGTGGGCTAGCCCTGGACTGTGTTTCCACACAGCACAAATTCATGGAGCATGAGAAATATGTGCTTAGTTAAAAGTTATCATAGAAGAATTCAACTTGTGTCAGGAAGCAAAGGCTTTTAAATTAGAGTGGGCTACCTCAAGCAAAATTTGACTTGGTTGAAAATGGTACGCTAGCTGAAATCTTCAGAAATAGACATTTTTATTGGCAAAGAAAAAAGCTTAGAGAAAACTTTCATATTTTCTATAGAAATTGCTCTTTTAAAATATTTTTAAAGGTTTCATTGTTAAAATTTTGAGTGGTAGAAAATATAGAACTTTTGAATGAATAAAATGAAATGTATTAGTTATCTTTTCATTAGTATGACTAAGTACCACAGCCAATTGTCTTCTGAAGAGGAAAGTTTTATTTAGCTCTAAGTTTTGGAGCTACAAAGTCCATATACACCATGAAAGTCCTTTGACAGCGTCATCTTGTAGGTCAAAGGTGGGAATGGACTTTGGAGCAAGCAAGGGATTATATTAAAAATTGAAATAGAGATTAGAAAGGAAGGGAGAGAGGGAGATGGGAATAAAGAAGAGGGAGAGAAAGGAGAGGGAGATGGAGATGGAGAGGAGATTTCAGAATCTCCTTTAAGGTTATGTCTTATAAGACATAAGAATTTCCTATAGGACACATCCCAACAGTCCATCATCTAGTATAACATCATCCGGGGGACCAAGGTCAGTCAGTGGACCCTGAGCAGACACCCATCTTCCTTCCAACATAACACTAAATAACTTGTGCAAGATGAAATAACTAGTCTTTACAATAAACAGATGTTTGACACTATTCTTTTGCTTAGTCACACACACACACACACACACACACACACACACACACACACACACACACACCCTGTGCCTAACTGATTGGCAATGTAAGGTGTCTTACAGTTACTACTGCCGTGATGATACACCATGACTAAATCAACTTGGGGAGGAAAGGATTTATTTCACTCACAGCTCAATGTAACTATTTGTTATTAAAAGCAGTGAGGGCAGGAACTCAAGCAGGACAGGAACCCGGAAGTTGGAACTGAAGCAGAAGCTGTGGAGGATGCTGCTTACTGGTTGCTCTTTATAGTTTTCTCACCTGTCTTTCTCATAGAACCCAGCCCAGGGATGGGACCATCTACATAGGACTGGACCCTCCCCTATCAATCACTAATTAAGAAAATATCCTCCATGGTTGCTTACAGCCTTATCTTACGGAGGCATTTTCTCTATTGAGAATTCCTCATTTATGATGACTCCAGTTTGTGTCACATTGGCATTAAAAGTAGCCAGTGCACAGGGGAATACAGTGAGGAGGAAAACAAATTTGGTCCCAGTGGTCTTGAAATTTATTGAGTGAGTGGGTTGGATCAAACATTAAGCCACACAAAAATGAAAGGTACATATGGATAAGGGGTATCCTTGGTACAAAATAAACACTGAGCCCTGAATTTAGTGTGAAATCTTGTAAATTTCATTACCAATTAATAACAATGTGGGAGTGGGGGGCTAGAGACAAAACGGGGGGAGTCTGAACTGAAAATATTTACAGGCTGCTAAAAACGCAGGCATACAGACAGCAGTCACAGAAGCATCTCCTGAGATACACTGCAAGGCATGTATGCATGGTGTGCTTGAAATTAACCTTCTTAGGCTGCAGCAGGAATGGATTTAAGAGCATGCATGATTTTAAGTGGAGAAATGCATTGAGTGTTCCTATGTCTTTACCACCCAGCCCCCACCAGACAGTTGCACTACCTCTGCACTGCTTCTTGCAATAACTGCTTTCTCTGTGGTTTGACAATTTATAAGTCACAGTACATATGTTTTGATTGAAATCATATGAAAACATAAAAATTTAGTTACATTTATATGAGAATTATAAAATATTTTGAAAGACATATTTAAAATCAAATATGAGTTATCAAAGATTATGTTTATCAAGCCAGTCCTTAGGAATCATAGACAAAAACTTGCCATTTTTCAAAATTCATAATTATCAAGAAGAATGAAACTTTTCTTAAGAGAATTAGAAGCTTCCAGTGGCATGCTCTTACAAGCAGTGCATTGCAAATGTCATGAGTGTAACAAACAGTGCCCTGCCAACAGCATGGTGTAATAATCACTGTACTGCAAATGGCATGAGTGTAATAAATAGTGCAGTCCCAACAGCATGCTGTTATAAACCATGCACTGCAAATAAGTGTAATAAACACTGCACTGCAACAGCATGTTTTTATAAACCATGCACAGCGAATGAGTGTAATAAACAGTGCACTGCAACGCTATGCTATTATAAACCATGCACTGCAGATGGCATGGTATAATAAAGAATGCACTGCCAACAGCATGGTAAAATTAACACTGAGCTGCTGACAGCATAGTATAATAAGCAGTGCACTGCAAACTGAGTGTAATAAGCACTGCACTGCAAACTGTTAAACAGTGCACTGCTAACAACACAAGTGTAATAAACAGTGCACTGACAGCAGCATGGTGTAACAACAGTGCACTGCAATAGCAGGTACATCTCTACCATTACTAGAACAGAGTTTTCTTTTACATCAATATGATTTAGAATCAGCTTCTTATAATAAATAGGCAGAAATATTATCTTTACAAGTCTATATACTTTATTATATAAATCTCAAACTTATATAAAAATAGAGACAGTGTAATACATTCCCCATGTAGCCATTACCTGGTTTAAAGTTCTACCATAAACCCAACCTTCCTTGATGGCCCTTCACAGATCTCATATCATCCCAACTGAACTATTTTAAGCAAATTTAAGGTACCAAATCATTTTATTTACAAATACTTTAGAAACTCATATTCTTAAAAATTATGTGTGAGGGAATATCAACTACTTCTGTGTAGTTTTGAGTTTGGCAAGACTGCATCTAAACATAGTCAAGCCAGCTATAGACAGGGAAGACAAGGCAGAATGCTAGAGGTTTCCGCAACAGCCATGGAGTTGGCCCCTGGCTTCTGGCGCTGACAGGGCCAAGAGGCAGCCACCCTGTCAATTCCTGTCTGCTGCGGATGCTCAGAGGTACTGCTGAATGTATGTTGAAGCAAAGCCTCAAACACATTATTAGTTTTTTAAATTTTAATTAAATATTTTTGAGATTATTACACTATCTCTCCACTCCCTTTCTTGCCTCAAAAGCTTCTCATATACCCTTCAGGTTCTTCAAATTCATATCCTCTTTTTCATTAATTGTTATTGCCGTCATACATACATATATTTATTTACAATTATATTTCATAGAATTATACACATTATATATAATACGTCATATATAGCTTAATCACAACAATGTAACCTGTTCAGTTTGTATACTGTGACTTGTGTGTATGTTTTCAAGGCTGACCATTTGGCGTTGCATATCCTATCTTCAAGTGTAAGTAGGTCCTAGCGTGTTAAAACACAGAGAGAAAAGGTAGCAAAAGACATGGCTTCCACTGTCCACTTGAAAATTGAAGCTTTCTTTCAAATCTGTAGTCCACAAGTCAAATTTATTCTGCAAAAAAGTGGAATGCATAAAGCACAAAGCAAAATATGAAAAGCATCTGCTTAGGTTATATTGGGTTCAGAGTTTTATAATGTGCTTTCTAGTTAATAGAAAGTAGCAAATATGTTAAGAATTTTAATAATACTAAGTGTTTCTTTTGTGAATCAACTTAATTGCTATGTATAATCCAAGCAATAGGCAGCACAAAATGTATCCACTAGGTACTTGAGTGAGTTGCTGTGAGCGCTCATCTCTACTGCATGTCTGAATATGCACACACGCACATTAAGGATGCTCTCTAGAAGTGGGATTTCTGGGTAATAGGCTGCATTGCTTTTTCTTTTGTTATAGTTGTAGTTTCACTTTCCATATTTAAAAAATCAGCTCAGCATTGGAAATGAAATGTGTTTACTGTCTTCTTGTAAGATGCTTTACTCTTCTGGCTCTTTGTGGGTTCTCACCACCCAGCTCCCAAATAAATCATACATAGGATTATTCTTAATTATGAATGCCTGACCTTAGCTTGGCTTGTTTCTTGCCAGCTTTTCTCAACTTATATTATCCTGACTACCTTTTGCCTCTGGGCTTTTATCTTTTTCTTCCTTCTGTGTATCTTACTTTCACTCTTCCTCCATGGCTGGCTGTGTGGCTGGGTGCCTGGGAGCTGGTGATTTCTTCTCCTTGTTCTCTTGTTGCTCTTTTTCTTCCTTGTTTCTCCTTCTATTTATGCTCTCTGCCTGCCAGCCCCACCTATCCTTACTCCTGCCTTGCTATTGGCCAATCAGTTCTTTATTAAACCATCAGGTGTTTTAGATAGGCAAAGCCTCACAGCTTCACAGAATTAAGCAAATGCGGCATAAACAAAAGCAACACATCTTAAAATAATATTCCCCAATACTGTCTCATGCTTGTAGTATTATAGTAACTAGCAATGGAAAGTTGACATAAGTGTTCGTCACTTGAAGGAATCTTTGATTTGGAGAAGTTTATATGAATAATGTAGAAACAATGCATTCATTTTATTTATTTATTTATTTATTTATTTATTTATTTATTTATTTATTATTGTAGTGGTTTGAAGAGGT
Organism: Ondatra zibethicus; assembly: GCA_004026605.1. Lineage (NCBI taxonomy): Eukaryota > Metazoa > Chordata > Mammalia > Rodentia > Cricetidae > Ondatra > Ondatra zibethicus. The sequence continues at coordinate 36,430 of PVIU01017484.1, forward strand.
ATCACCCCCATAGACTCATATGTTTGGATGCTTGACCCATAGTGATATTGGTGCTCTTAGGAGTTGTGGCCTGTTGGGGGAAGTCTGGAGTGGACTTTGGTGTTAGCCTACACCTAGTGTGGACATAGTTGCTTCTGCTGCCTAAGATCAAGATGTAGAATTCTCAGCTCATTCTCCAGCACCATGTCTGCCTGCAGGCCAATGTGAAGATGATGGGCTAAACCTTTGAAACTGTAAGCCAGCCCCAATTAAATGTTTTTTTTTTTAAATAAGAGTTTCTGAGGTCATGGTGTGTCTCTTTACAGCAAGAGAAGCCTTAACTGAGAGAGAAATCAGTACCAGGAGTGTGGTATTGATAGGTCTGACCAAGCCTTTTTTGGTGGAACTTGGACTTTATGAGTTTGATTAGGAAAACGGTGGACTGCTTTAAGTGTTGCTTAATGGGCCATAATAGTAGGACCATGGAAGCCAGTGGTGCTGAGGTTGATTTGAACTGTGGGGGCTTGGCTCAAAAGGTTTCAGAGGAGAAGGATTTTCTTATGTTGTCTAGAGATTATTCTTCTGATATTTTGGTGAAAAATGTGGTTGCCTTTTGCCCTTGTCCAAAAAGTATGCCTGAGGCTAAAGTGAAGAGATTTGGATTAATTCTGTTGGCAGAGGAAATCTAAGGAGCCTAGTACTGACTCTATTATGCCATTATTAGTGATCACTCTTATACAGATCAATAATAAAAAAAAGAGCAAGCTGAGCAAGGAAAAATACAAAATAAACAATTTGGGGAGAAAAGGAACACTGGGAAGTGAGAAAAATCTAAGTCTTGTATTCAAGGAGATGGATTAAGAAATGGAAAAAGGGAGTGGTAACCCTCAGGGCAAGACCCCCCTCAGGTGAGCTTGCAACTTGTGAAATGAAATTAAGGAACATCTTAGATGCAGGCATGGTGGTTCATGTCTTTAAAGCCAGTATTCAGAAGGTAGAGTTTGGCACATCTCTGTGTTTGAGGCTAGCCTGGCCTAGATATCAAATTTCAGGACAGCCTATCTTTGACAGTGAAAGAAACCATGGGGAAAATAAGCTGGTAAAGATGTAGTTAAACAAAGGGGTCATTTTCCAGCCCCAGTGAGCAGCAGAACTTGGCAGCTTCCACCACATGGTTCTGGTTTTAGAGTCAAAGATATAAGCAAGGGGTTATGGAATCTTCCTTGGCAACCAAGAAAAGCTCCTGATGACTGATACATGACAGGGGTGACCCTGCAAGGAGGTGCAGAGAGGCCATTGTGTGAAGTTGTAAATGTGAACCATGGATTGCTTTGGAGACCCCAATTGTTGGAGATGCCAGAGCTGTGGATACCTACAGAGCAATGCTGCTAACAGGCATAGAACCAGTTCAAGAGAAAGAAGTGTTTTGCAGTCAACAAAGCTGAATGGAGTTGGAGATCTGAAGGGTGCTTTGACATCAGACATGGAGATGGAGAGTTTGCAGCTTGCTTAGCTTTTTTTTTTTTATCTTGCTTTATTCCAGTATTTTCTTACTATGTTCTTTATCCTCCATTTTGGAATAGTAATGTATTTTCTGTGCTATTATATGTTGGAAAGTATATGATCTGTTCTTTTAGTTTTTATTTTATAGGGGATTACAGTTAAGAGATTGCATGAATCTCCAAAGAGACTATAAACTCTGGGCTTTTTTTTTTGGTTTTTAAAGGTTTCTTTATTTTTTATTAAAACAATCTTTTTTCAAAAATTTACATACCAGTTCCAGTTCCTTCTCCCTTCCAACCTCCCACTCCCTGTATCTAGGCTGAGCAAGGTATCCCTCCATAGAGAATGGGATCCAAAAAGTCAGTGCATACACTACAGCCAGTGGCACCACAAACTGCCTAGGGCACATAACTGTCACCCACATTCAGAGGGCCTAGTTCAGTCCTATGCAGTCCCCAGCTGTCAGTGCAGAGTCAGTGAGCTCCCTCTAGCTCAAGTCAGCTGACTCTGTGGGTTTCCCCATAATGGTCTTGACCTCTTTGCTCATATTATTGCTCCTTCCTCTCTATGACTGGGACTCAAGGAGCTTGGCTCAGTGCTTAACTGTGGATCTTTGCATCTGCTTCCATCAGACAGTTACTGGATGAAGGTTCTATGATGACAATTAAGGTGGTCATCAATATGCTTACTCAAAATTTAATGTCAATTTAATACATTTTATTTTAATTTTAAGTTAACTATAGATAGCATTCTTTAGCCAGTTATAGTTTCCGGATAGTGATGCTCTTGTTGAAGAGAGGATTAATAGTTTCTGTGATAATGCTATTTATCAAAGGACAAAGGCCATTTGTTTTTAATAGCTGCTTTACATTTTATAATAAAACACTTTACTCAAACACTGTCTTTAAATCTTAAGTTTGAAAAAGGTTTGCACCTCGTCTCTCTATTGCCAGGTTCTGTTGGCAACATGCCTCCGGCTGCCTTTTTATTCATCTACCTGTGAACTGTTAAAACCAGAGTTTTTGTTATCAGTATCAATGTGATCAGTTGTTTCAGCTTCCTGACGTGCAGGAGATGAGCCAAGAACTTTAATTTTGTTTTGCTTAAGTCAACCTGGTTGCAGTGTAATCAAAGTTCTCAGTAGTGCTTAGAGAGGACAGGGTTGAATCATGCAATTTCTTTTTTAGATTTTATTTGGGGAGAACTTCCTGATGATACGTGCTTAATCTGGAATCATTGTCTTCGAATATTCTCCTATCTCTAAGCATTTTGAAACCTTTAGTCAAGCATGCAAAGCTTTTTATGGTTTTCAGGTGGAGAAATTTATAGTCTGAGACTAATGGACTTTGGTTCATTTTCAAAAGATCATGGCATTAGACGGCATCCATATTTAACTGATGACAGTCAGATTGTACTACATCATCTGTGTTACAGATTAAACTATCAGTTGTTTGCATATACCCTCAATTTGTGCTGTGTTTGTGCAAATGATGAAAGAACCTATGTAAAAGGCTCCTTAGCAGCCATCAACTTATTTGCAGATTATATGAAACAACAAAGCTAAATACACACACACACACACACACACACACACACACACACACACACACACACACACACGGAAACCATAGTTCACGTTGTGTAAGAACACCACTGGACTTTAAAACCACTCCCTGCTATCCGCACAAGCATGTCTCAACCTCTTTCCTCCTTGCCCCTGCTTTTCGTGGCCTCACATTCCTTTTGCTCCTCCTCACTTACAGCATCATATTTCATTCTCAGCCATACATTGGCACTTAGACAGTTTTTCCGTGGGCATGCTGGCTGGCATGTTATCATCTCTGTCTAGAGTGTCCTTTGTATTTGCAAAATCCAGATTCTTCTTTCTATACCTACCATTTCGTCTATGTCTTCTTCTTTCCTATATCTAGAAGTGGCATGCCCTGTGAAGCCCTGCTTATTCCTTTCTCTATCACTCCCTGCTCTGTGATACATATGGATTTTATAATACTTCTTATATTTTTATGAGTATATTTTCATGCTTCAGATAAAATATTAGTTTGCCTGTCCTCTCCACTAGATAGCACATACCTCTAGGGCAAAATGTTCTTTAGCTATTTTCTGACTCTCTCTCTCTCCACCATTGTTAAAAGAGAACAAAGTACTTGCATTTTTAGTAAATAATATGGATTTAAATTTTTCTTAAATAAAAGCAATTCTTTCAAATGACTAGGATACTCTGCGAAAAACAGATTATCAGTATCCTAAAGGATAACTGCTGATCCATGATCTCTAAGTTCTCTCCTGGTGTGATGTACTAGTAGAACTTGTAGATATTTGGTTATAGTATGAAGAGGAAGTTTTCCATGTTCATGAGAAGAACAGGTTGTGAGTACTATTTGAGACTCAAAATTTAGATTGTGTCATAAGGTTTGATTGAACCAATTTATGAAATGTTTCTATGCCAACTACCTTTGGTATTATGCCCATATGTCCCAAGATCCATACTTCTTCTACCTGGGCTGAAGCCCAGCATATGTGACTATGGCAAATGGTTAACTTGTAAGGCCTAGTTTTTCCAACTACCTCATGGGAGAGGGATCCTGTAGTTCTAATGTCATGACTGAATGAGAGTGATGCTATTATGAGTAAGTATTTTGCATAACACTTAGCACAAAACAACATTTAAATAATAGCAATGTCTTGACTGCTACAACCTGGTAAACTGGAATGGAATGGAATACAACACCCACTCAAGTTTGTTTGAGTTTAGAGGGTGTGGAATTAAGCACTAGTGGTTTACTTATCTAACTCACATATTATTTAAATCTCTGCCTCTTTTCTACTCTATTTTAAAACAGACCTTAGTATATGACTCACCTTAAACCTTATAAGTGCTGATTGAATGAAAATTATATATGACACACTTAACACAGAGCTCAGAAATAGAAGAGTCTTGATAAGTGCTCATTATTGCACCTAGCAGATGGCTTAGTAAATAAAGTAACAGCCATGTAAACTGAGGACCTGAATTTTACAGAACTGATATGGAAATTGGTTCATGGTGTCTAAAGCCTCAGTTTTGGGAGTGTCAAAGACAGGTGGCTCTTAGAAGTTCATTGAGAAGCTAGCTTAGCCAAATCAATGAATTTTAAGTACATTGAGAGACTATGTCTCAAAAAATCAAGGTGGAGATAAATCAAGGAAAGATATTCCGTGTCAACCTTCTGCCTAAATGCTTACACCACACACACATATACACACACGCTTTCTCTCACACACACAATGTACACGTACATGCACATGCACACACACATACAGAAAGAATTGCAGTGGAGAGAGAGTTAAGTAAACAGTGATTATTATTGTATGGACAGAGATCATCCAGGCCAAGAGAAAATAACTTTCAGAAAGTATACATTATTTTTTCATAGATTTTCTCCATTTTTAATTTCACACATAGTATTTTAAAGTTAGTTCACTGTAACTATTTACATATGTGAAAAGACCCATTTTAATTCCAAATATTTTTTATCACTTTCTCTAGTCTAGTATATTTTTAGAAATAATTCAGAAAAAAATTCTCTATCCTTGACATACTATTTTTATGTTATTTGAAAGTTTTTTCCCATACATTGTTTTGTTTTATTTTTTTCCATTCAAAAACATAATTAAAGAAATGAAATTTTTACCTTTCTTCCCCTTCTCCTGGTCCCCTCCCACTACCTCCCCACCCCTCCTCCCTCCCCCTTCTTCCTTGAAAGAGGGCATGGTGCCCTGCCCTGTTGGAAGTCCAAGGCCCACCCCCATCCCTCCCGGCCTAGGAAGGAGTGCATTCAAAAAGACTCGGTTCTCAAAAAGATAATACATGCAGAAGAGAT
>PVIU01017485.1:0-41798 GCA_004026605.1 Ondatra zibethicus
GAATGTGTAGATTGCTTTTAGTGGGATTGTCATTTTTACTATGTTAATTCTAGCTTTATGAGATAATGAGAGATCTTTCCATTTTCTGATGTCTTCTTTAATTTCTTTCTTCAAAGATTTAAAATTTATGTCATACAAGTCCTTCACTTGTTTGGATAGAGCTACCACAAGATATTTCATGTTGTCTGTGGCTGTTGTATTTGGCAAATTTAAAGAAAATATTCAATTATCTATTCTACCATAGTGAGTCTAATTTATCTTTTGTCATAACTAAAAAGAACTGTAACTACTAGTCTCTAGTCTTTAACTCTATCAAAAATTCCAGAAGGGTAAAATGTTACCTAATGGCAGGGACATCTCACTTCCTGAACAGTCACCAAAAGTTCCTCTGTAGCATTGGGGCATCCACCTTCAGCTTTCAGGCTGAGAATATATGATAGACTTACCTGTGAAGTAGGATTTTTGAAGAACTGTCTCACCTTGTCTTGAAAAAGTTCGACAGTCACTTTCTTTCATGTCTTGCTTGTCCAATTCAGACAGCATACTGTCAGCAGTCGAGGCAAGGACACTTTCTTGCCCAGGGCTAATTCTTGCCACAAAGAATGTAAACTCCTCGAAACCGGGCGGAAAAAAAAAAAGAAAGTAAACTCCATATGGAGTTTCTTTGATGCCCATCATGTTCTCTGAAGTAAATTTGTGCTGTCAGGAACAGACATGTCTCATTGTCATAAAAAAAAAGAAGAACCTTATGTTATTAAAACATCTTAAATGCCATATTCTGTAGATCTCTGAAGTGTTTGAATACAACCTGCTTACCTAAAATATATTTCTGTTTGACCTTGAAAACATACTATGTGACTAAAAGTTTTATTGTAAAAGGTGATTAAATACTAGCTTTCCTTTCTTTTTTTTATCCTACATCATTTGTAAAAATAACTTTCAAGGACTAGAAATTAACATCACATTGTTAACTGAGCTGTATATATACAATACCTTGAACAAGCATAGAAACATACATACAGTATGTTTTAACAAAATAAACTTAAATTTGTATCAATATAAAAAATCTTATACAAGAATAGAAATATATATATATTATAACAAAAATAGCCTCAAATTTGTATCAATATACAAAATTCATATCAATGTAAAATATTTAAGACTAGTAGTTGCTATTTTAGATTAAAAGTAGATTCAATAACCTACCCTTTTTCCCATTTTTTTCTATATCCCACCCTTTTTCTTTCCAGAAGAAGATCCCTGAATCTAATCACCTTTTATTAGCTTTTTTCATGACAATTACCAATAACAAAACTTGAAACCAATCCCCCAACATGGTAACAAATATCCATAACCCAGTGAACAACCAAAAACCATTCCCCTAAGTCTTGGAAATATGGGAATCATGTTTTTAAATTTACTTCCTGTTGTCTTGGGAAACGACATCTTTAGGGGACCCTGATAAAGTTAAAATAATGGTCAAGTCATGGGAGAGCTAGCTGTATTATTTGTTGCCAGTATCTGTGTAATGGGAAAGTATAGGGCTTATCTGAAGTCCTAATTGGAATAGTGCATGAGACTGGACCACCTCAACTAGTCAACTTGAAATTATCCTGAGCAGTTTGTAGTCAAAAGTAGATCTTCAGGTGGTATTTGTCATCTTAGTGGTATTAATTCAATCCAGGTGTAATTTCTTTTGGCACCCAGTCTCCTTTTGGAGACTTTAAAAAAGTCACTGTTAGACATGGTCATGGTTTGCTAAAGTCCGTGTTCATGTAGGCAATATGTACTGCCTCTTGGAGGCAGAGGAGACCATAACTTATGGAAGTTGGGATGATGGAGTTTCCTACACAACACAGCAGAAATGACTGACAAAGATGAATTAATTCCATCACCAGGTTTGGGTAAAACATTTTTTTTTTGGAGGAACGCAAAATCTAGAAAGTTTGCTTAATGTAGAGATCAACTTTGTACGAGATGCCTATATTGAAAATAAATATTTCTAAGTGTTGCTGTTTGATCTTTTGTGAAGAAATATATATGGTAGCAAGAGCAAAAGGCGACCTTCAACCAGGTGAGTGGAAATCATCTATTCTCTGTAACTTCAAATTGAATAGAGAGGCAGCAGAAGAGTAAGTTTTCTCCATGTTCAACATGAGACTGCATCACATGCATCCCTCAGATTACTAATCATTCTCACATCTCTGACCTCCAGTTGAGAATTGCACAGTAAGTCACAGTTCTTGTGTCATCAACTAAGAAAAGGACAAACACCACAGTTCTGTTTCTCAGGCTTTGAGTGTAAACAGTCTATGTTTTGTTCTCTAGCTTGCAGATGGCTGATCTTGAAACTTCTACACATTCAGAATTGAATGAGCAAATTAATTAATTAATTTGTTTATTTATTTTATATGAATGGGTATTTGGTTTGCATATGTATGTGTGTGTGTACTACAGAGGCCAGAAAAGAGTGTTCAATGCTTTGGAACTGGAATCATAGACACTTGTTAACTACCACATGTGTGCTGGAAATCTGGAACAGTAGCAAGTACCCTTATCTAAGTCATCTCTCTAGTCCCATTATATATTTTTTATGATTATGTACCAGGAGGATTACATTTGTTGCAATTTCTGTATGTATAAAACACAATATGTGTGGTAGAGATTATTTTACTTTTCATGGATATAAACTATTACAAGGGACTGGTTGAGATGACTTGGCATTTTAGAGTACTTGTTGCTCTTGAAGAAGATCTGAGTTCAATTTCAGTTCCAACATAGTAGTTCAAAACTGTCTATAACTTCAGTTCCAAGATTTTAGACACCCTCTTCTGACCTCATTGTGCACCAGGAAAATATGTAGTATACACACACACACACACACACACACACACACACACACACACACACGCACAAACACATGTTGAAGGCAAAACATCCATACACATAAAATAAAATATAAATACATAAAATTTTTAAGGAAGAAAATAAACTATTATAAGAAAAACAGCTACTATTCCCCTGCATAATGCAAGATATGCTGTGCTCATAGAGAGCCTCATAGGTACTTTCAACATCTCTAGTCCGTTTGCTAAGTGGGGTTCAATAGCATAAGTGATAGATACTCCAAAGGAAAGACTTAATTTTCTTCTATTCCACTAGATCAAATGAATAAAGGAAGAGAGACATCTCTTCATCCTGAACTTTGGAACACACACACACACACACACACACACACACACACACACCAAGTAAAACTCCATTCAGTTCAGATTTGCACATATAATATGTTGGTACTCACTCTCTAGGAAACACCTACATTGTTAGCTTTGGTAATAAATTGTAATCACTGTGTAGGGATTCATATGACAACAATAGCTCTCTGTGGAAATCAGACTATGGATCTGCATAAGTGAGAAGAGTTCTTACCCAGGCCTTGCCCGTTGTTGTGGTTGAGTCAGTAAGTGGCAGGTAGAGAAGCTTATTTCAAAGAGGTGGCAAGAAAGCATCTATGGTGACTGAAAAGTGCCCAAAAGCAAAGCTCTTTCTATTTATAAATGCTTAGGAGACACGTGTATTACATTTTGACATCTACAACATGGTAGGGAAAATAGACACACAATCTCAGAGAATTTTCATCCAAACCCAGACTCCCAGCATTTCCACCCTCTGGAATTGCTCTACAGTCTGCTCAAATATTGAGTATATATCTTTCTTACTTTTTAGGCTCAACTGGCTTCCTTAAACAGATTATAAATTATCCGTTTACAAAGATGGATCATATGCAATTATAAAGAGTACATACCATGTACTATCCTATGTACAGAATCTGAAAGCATTTGCTAGAAGAGCTCTGTGGACCATCGGCATATGCCATTCAAAGTAAAAATTTGTCTGTATTGATGATGGAATGGGCTATAATCATGGTTTTTAGCAACAGTTGCTTGGCTGCTTTGTTGTCTTCTTCTCTGCTTTTCAGTAATTTTATCATTTTTAAATCATTACTTCTAACCCATTGTAGCTAACATGACACCATTAATGTTTGAATCTTAATTAAAATGTTCAATGGTGTTTGAGAAATGATTGATACTTGTTCCTCTGATGTTGCTAGACATTATCCTATTAAGAAGGGCTTGTTTTTCAAACTTTGGGTGATTTACATATATATTCTTGTCCCTTTAAAATTTCCACCATTAGTTATTTTCTTTTGTTAGAAAAGATAGTAGATTGCAATAAAAGTAAGCAATCCATATTCTTGTTGGTTTTATGTTGGTATGTGCAGTATGCTGTTAATACATACATGATATTACCTAAATGCTATGTTATATACAATAGAACTATGCTGTTCAGAGTGTGACTTGCATTTCCAAGTAGCTTGGAACACTTCTTACATAGCTATGACTTGACTGTGTGTCTGTCATTATGGCACTGTTTCTAAGGGAAGGACGTTCAGAAGTACAAAGTTTATAAACAGATAAGTACTTTTTACTGAGACATTGAATACATACCCACAAATTCTATTCTTGCAGTGGTAAGTAGTTTTGAAAATGCAGTTTCCCTTTGCTCATGCCTTTGAAAGGCATGCAGATGTGCTACCTAGAAAGGAGTGTTGATTTCCAGCGGTGGAGCAGAAGTACTTCTTGCCTCCATTTGCTAGGTAGTTCAGTATTAAGGTGTGGCATGTTTAAATTTCTTTTTGTCTACAATGAGGGAAGAAAATACTCATATAGGTTTATTAGAAGTTATGAAGGATTATCAGACAGATTGCATGATTTCTCACTCTAATATTACCTTGCACTCATAGATAATTCTGAAGAACTGGTTTCTTAGTGAGCACAGAGGTCATTTTATTGATACCCAGATATTATCTACATCACTAGACTATGCAGTGTACCATTTTATTAGACGTAAGACTAAGGTAGTTTGACAATTTGCAGTTCTATCCAGTAAATATTCCAGATTTTAAAATGAAAATGACTTTATAGTACGACAATTTTATTTTTTTCATTATTGTGTGTGCATGTGTATGACAAGGGTGTGAGGACTTATCAGCTATTTTTATAAACTCTAAAAAAATTATAAAATTCTCAAAATTAATGATAGTATCAAGGTAGTAAATGCATTTATTCCAAAAAAGTCTCCATATTAAAACATCACATATATACCTATTATCTATATTTATGCTCATTAGAATACCCATACAAATAAAACCATAATAAATAAGCAAAGATCTGGAGGGGAAAATGCCCAGACAAAGCTTTTTGAAACGAAACAACCTCCAAAAATATCATGGAGTTTGTTTTGTGTTGTTCATCTACTGTTTGGCTTGGGGCCTGCCTTTAAGTGTAGTTTGTGTCCCCAGTGAGACTCTGTGGGAATTCTTATGGGAGGAGTAATAAATTGGAGATAGCTTCTGAGATAAGAATGGAGGCTGTGTCTATTTGCCTGCTTAGCCCTGGAATTCATTAGCCCTAAACCTGAGCAGCCCTGTGTATGCTGCCACAGTCTCTATGAGTGCATATGTGTGTCAGTTCTGTTGTTTCTAGAATGCTTGTTTCCTTGCTGTCTTCCATTTTTACTGGCTCATACCATTTTTCCACCTCCTTTCCTGCAGAGTTCCCTGAGTCCTGAGGGAAGGATTTGATGGAGACATCCCATTTAGAACTGAGTGTTCCAAGGTCTCCCACTCTCTGCACATAGTCTGGTTGTAGGTCTCTGTGTTTGTACCCATGTATTGCCGAAAGAAGCTTCTTGGATGATGACTGTGACAGATACTAATTATAAGTATATGAGACTGCCATTCCAAGTCACTTTCTTGCTACCCTTCTTTAGCAGAGTGGGAACATGGTCTATGTAGTCTCAGGTTATTGAGTACCCAAGCAGTGGTTTCCATCTCATGCAGTGGGACTGAATTCCAATCAGACAGTGGTTGATTATTCCCAGAACCTTTGTCTCACAATTGTACCAGCGTATCTTACAGGCAGGTCACCATTAGACCATTCGTGCATCCCATAAATAATCTTATCAAGTTGAACTGGAAGCTGGTGCTGTTTAGAGCTACATCCAAGATGAGATAAAGATATTGCTTGACTAATTGGTAGCACTTTATCAATCATAGTGATTCAGGTACAATGAAGGGCCATTAAGTTCATTGGCAGCAATTATGATTTTAAAAATTCAGTAAATATGCTATTTTCAAGATTATTAAATTGTATTATCTTAGCAAAATAGCATTTTTGAAGTTCTTTTTAATAATCAAGAGATAAAGTGAATCCTATTTTGGCATAATTCAACAAACAACTTGGATTAATGTGGATCATGCTTTGAAATGTGTAATTAATAAAATGAGGGCATCTGTCTGAATATAATCACCATGAGTAAGTGACTGGTTCCTCCTGATGAGAATGGCTCTCATCATTCAGACATCTCTGAAGTGTCGTTTAGTCAGAGGCTGAAGAAGGTTATAATATTCTGAAGGACCTGAATAAAAGCAGTTTTGTGCTTTAAATAGAAATGTATTGGAAATGCTATGCTGGGGGAATTTCTTTTCTTTACTCTTTCAAGGTTGACATGAATCATATCCTGGACTGAGATGAGAAATGTTCAGTCCCAGGCTCAAACATTTCAGAGTGGCTGATTGTAGTCGTTTGGAGCAATGACACAATTTGAATAAGTACACTTTCATTAAGTAGGAGACAGTTTTTGTTCAGGGCTATGGAAAATCATCATACTCCTCCCTTTCATGAAGAACACATTGTATTAATGTATAATTTTCCTTGCTAAGAAAATTTGTAAGTGTACAATTATTTCTAGGAGAAACACAACATATTTAATGTGGGGATGGGTTCTCATCCTAAGTGACTTTTTCTGGAAAATCATAGAATAACTTCTATTTCACCTCCTTTGCTTTTCTGTAATTTAAGCAGTTTCTTATTCCTATATATCATTGCTTTGCTGATCAAACAGTATTATACCAATTATACAATTTTTAGAGTACTTTGTATTTTATTATCTTATGAGGTATACATTTTAAAATACATATCAAAACTTTTCTTAATAGCAATTTTTTTGATTTACCCCTAACATTAGAGGAAAACCAAAAACTAGAGACAAAACAGCAGAACTTGGTGTAACATCTCTGGCTTCCATGTATAGAGTTGTGAGTTGGAGGATTTAGTGTCTTGTCTGGGGGACTTTGATTTGTTAGAAGGACCAAGGCTCAACACCTAGATAAATGTTATCCCACTTCCCTGTGGCTTCTCCTTCACACAGTGATACACAAGTAAATGTCTGTGAATTTCCTTCCTTCATTGAAAATGTAGAATCTTTCTCCAATATAGTTTTACCACATTTATATATGGATATGAAAATGAGTCAGACAATTTGTATATGAGTTATGGTTACTGTGTGCCCTGGCATGAAACACATGAAAATAATATATCCTGATATTCCTTTGGCTCTTATGTCTTAACAGTATCCTAGTATAACATATAGATGACAATATTGATTCAAAACACCAGAAGTTTGTATCAATACTTTTAATATTGGCATTATAATCTCATTAAGCATCTGATTTAGAAAGAATGCTTGCTTTTAATACTGGTAGAAAAAAACAAGAAATATGAATGATACTAGGAAAGGTGTAAGAAATGTTTTAAGATTTTCCAATTAAGCCTGATAACAAGTAGGAAGTGGAGGAAGCCCTTTCTGGATGCTGTGAAATGCAGGTGAGAGGCTACCCTAAGCAATCTAAGCAATGTTCTTCGCAGCATCAAACACAGAAGCCACATTAAAACTAAGATGGATCCAAGAGGCTAAGAAAGGTTTTGTTGTCTGCCATGCCTGGTTGTGGCAATTAGATGATTAAGAACAAAGGATTCTGCAGCAGTGGCAGTGTGATGGGTGTCTTTCACTGAGATAAAACAACACAGGGTTTGCAGAAGGCATCCAGTAAGAAAGAAAAACTAGTACTGTATTGATTAGTCTCTTTATAATAGCTTTGAAGAGAGAGTAACATTTGGGAATCATTTTAATGACTAATGTACATAGTTGTAATTTTAAAAGCATTGAGACTCAGTGGGTAGAAAGAATTTAAATCTTTAGGAACTGAACTGAAAATGTATTTTTTATCTTGTAATCAGTTAAGAATTCTGTTGATGTTAACCATTTACCAAAAAGAAATGCTAAAAATGTACTATATGATAAAGATTTGTCTCTGTCATTAATTTTCACAGTTTTGTGGCGTATATCTCTTGCATTCTGGAACAAAAGTATACTTCTGGTTGTATTCCTTTTCTCCAAGTTCTTTCTTACTTTAGCAAGACAAGCAAATAAGAATTTGTTTGCAAATTGCATTTCTAGAAAATGGATAAACAATGTAAAACAGTTGACTATTGCTGAACTGTTACCTCTAAATATAGAATGTATGCATCCGGTAACAGCTATATGATAACTAATTGCATGTCACATTAACTTTTAATTAGTATTTTTCTCATAAAAGCTTGTACTTCCTGATGAAATATGATCGAGAAGTGAAATTCTTTACTGTCACCAAATGGACCACCAAGAGGCCTCGGATGTTATAAATAAATTGGACAGAGATAAAGGCCAAACCTTTATGATATTAAGAAAATAAAATGACTATAAGGAAACCTTGCAGATATTTCTTAATAGACATTTAGGTGGAAAAGAAAAAAAAGCTGAAAATTTCAGGCCAAAGGCAGAAACAATATTAGAATTTGCTAAAATCATCTATGATAGTTACTAAAGTAGTTAAGAAAACTATGTTATTAAAAAACTAACAAAGAAATTAAAAATCTTTAAGTTAAAAAGTAAATTATACAAATATTATTTTCATGTGTTTAATGGCAAGCATACAGACCAAAAAGATGAGATAATACTAATGTTTAGCATGAAAGAAAGTAGCATGGAATAGGCAAGGCTCCCTTGGTGCCTCGTGTTACAATAGAAAAGAAGGGTGACTCATCCTGCCATTTGGGTCCATAGAACATATGTGCTAAATGCAGTTGCCTATGGAGAACCCTGTGCAAATCATCTAAACCCACGGCTGATCACTCTAGCTGTAGCTAGTGCATGCAGTCATACAACAGCCTCATTGTTCTCTTACCAGAATGTGAGTGTGTGGAATGAGGTAGTAGGAAAAAGACCAATAAGAGCAATCTACTGGAAGAAGCTGGTCCTGGTTCAAGAGTCTGGCTGAGAAGTGACGTGTAGAATCCTTGCCTTAAGGCTATGATCAGGAAAGATAAAATCTCACAGGATTCAGGAAAAGGTCAAAAAGAAGAGTCAAAGATATCTGCTTACCTACTTTCTTAACACTCCAAGCAGGTATCAGTTACATTCTTAGATTATAAATATTTGACAACTAATATTCTATGAATAAATAAAAACATTAATGATACTCTACATGGAAAGAAACCTAGTGAATTTGTTTTGTCTAACAACCCTGTCTGTATTCATCAGTGTTCTGTAAGGAATGGAACTGATAGAATGAATCTGTAATGTAGCATTTGATCTGAGCCAAAAGCCAGGAGAGAATACATGTTTTCAAGGGTTTTTTGGTAGGTTGGTTTACCCCACTTATGCCATGGTGGTTGAGTTATCAGGAACAGGTATTTGCATGCTAGAGAGACAGGTAACATGTTAACTGCTCAGTCCACAAAGCTGAAGCCACCATAGTTCCAGGCTGGTGCTGGATGATTCTTGGGGAGTCACTGGTCATCAGTTCACCTTTAAAGGACCAAAAAGCTGGGTTCTCATGTTAGCTAGGAGACAGCAGCAGAGAATGGCACAGTCATCAGCAAAAATCAAGGGCAGCAAGCCTATAGCAGTGTCTTTCCCTTAGACCTTTCATAAACCGGCCATTGTCAGAAGGCGAGCCCCATCCCAGGGAACGTTTCCTCTTCTCAGTCAATCTTTTCCCAGAAACACTGTTGCAGACCAACCAATAGGTATTTCTCTTCCTTGATTCCAGATCCAATCAATCTGGCAATCAAGATGAACAATCGATCACACTCCCTTTGCAGGAGTAAAGTGTAAAGGGATTTAAGTATCACTGAATTTTCAAGTAATGATAATTGTTGTATGCTCAAAGCATCAATTAATCACAATTAGGCATCAAAATGGGCAAGAATTATTATGACTAACTAGTTGTTCATTGTGCTGAGGAAGCAATCAGAGGAAAATACACTCTTTAAACCATAAAAATCTTGATTTCTGAAATCACTTCAGTTAAAAAAAATGTCGTCTCATCAAGGACACATTTCAGATGTATGAATTTAAGCCTTGACAATGATATTTCACTAAAGAAATGTGGACATATAAATGGCAGAAATAAATCAAATGTTCATGTTATGAACCCCATTGTACTTTTATGGGAAGGTTTGATTATCAGGATATGTTTAAGTAAAGCAAGGGAGGGTGATTATAAAGATGTTCAGTCATGTCTGACTCTATATTTCACATGAAATGTGGTTGTAATGATTGTATAATGAGGCTCCATATCTGTATTTTCTTAACTCCTTCAATAATAGGATTTAGAATAAGCACCCCCTTTAAATGTGCATATCCCCCAATCTACCGAGATTTCAGTTTTCTCCGTTTTTTGAAGATTATATTTAATACTAACGTTTTGCACCAGTCAGTTTTCTGTGACTATTACACACTAACTGAGATAATAAACTTACAAGAAGGAAAGTTAATTTGGCCTGGAGTTGAAGTTATTTGATCCCATTGCTTTTAAGCAAGATTGAGGCAGGTGATCATTGTATGAACACAGGGTACAATAAAGCCCATTAGCTTCACAAGTACATAAAAAGGATAGAGGGGGTGAGAGATATTAGTGTTGTATACCCCCTTTTAAGGAATGCCCCAGGGATCTAATTCTTGCTATGAGGTCATGGCCTTTGCAGGTTCTCCCACATTCTCGTGAGGTCAAAAACATATAAAATGCCTTGGAAACAGATATTCTTAAACTGCTATGCTACCTACATTTATTCTCCAAGATGATTTACAGGATAATCCAAGTCTACCTACTTCTTGGTAAAAGTTTAGGAAATAAAAAGAGAAAATTTTCATAACCTACTATTCTGAAAATTTATTGTTACTTTTTAATGGTTCCTCCCCACCCCATATTATTTTCCAAGCTTGATACAGAATAACTGTATCAAATTATTTTAACACGTATATGTTTGGGGGACATTCTAGATTCAAATTATAGCAGAATTCTGGAGGTATGTTCTAGTTAGCGTTCACTGTCAGCTTGGCACAGCCTAGATGTGTGTGTCAGGAAAGCACTGATTAAAGAATTGCCTAGGTCAAATGCCTGTGAACATGTCTGCAGTGGTGATGGCCTTGTTTATTAACTGATGCAGTAGAACCCTACAAGCTGTGGATAGCATTATTGGCCTGGTCCTTGACTGTATAAAACAGGTAACTAAGCATATGCCTTGGAGTGAGTGAGCCAGAAACCAGTCAGAGAATTTTTTAACATAGTTCCTGTTTCAAGTTTTTGCCTGGAGTTCTTGCCTTGACTTCCCTTAATAACATACTATGACCTGGAAGTGTAAGATGAATTTCATCCACTAAATTTCTTTTGGTCAATGTATTTTATCACAGCAATAAACACCAAACTAGATTAGTGTGTGTTGTTAAAAAATAAGTACATTTCTTTACCCATTGACACAGTTAAATGAATAAGATAAGAGATTTAAAATGATAAAGCTTTTTGATATTATGATACTAAGATTTGTGGCTCTCTCTTTTTTTCTTTAAGATTTGATTTATTATGTATACAGTGTTCAGTGTTCTGCTTGCATGTCAGAAGAGGGCACCAGATCTCATTATAGATGGTTGCTGGGAACTGAACTCAGGACATTTGGAAGAGTAGCCAGAACTCTTAACCTCTGAATCATCTCTTCAGCCCCCTATCTTTTTCATTATGTGTAAAGATTCTGGTGGTTTTGTACTTTGTATTGGTTATATATGTGACAGCATGTCAGCTATTAGATTATTCTAACATGGGGCAGATTCTGGTGGCTTGGTTCATTGTGTGGGATGTACTCATATGTGGAAAAGCATGTTAGCTATGATATTGCTCTAGCATGAAGCATGATTTTCTGTATATAAACAATGCTTACTTAAGAGTCAAGTTGCATTCTGAATGTGCTGTTTCAACTAGCATTCTGATCAAGTATAAATCCAAAGTATATTACAAAGTCGATTTTACTTTTGAAACAAGGTTTCCTTTATATTCTCAATTACTTTTTTAAAGTTTCCATGTAATCTCTATAAATGGTACTGATGCAATTTATTAGATGTCAAATTTTAAAAATGTAAAGATCTATTTTTAGAAAATAGCCAGATATAGAATATTCTAAATAACACAAAAAGGATTGTGTAGGTTCTTTTTATTAGATATTAAAGAATAACAGCCTCTGCATAGCACTGCCTTAAAATAATGCAGGTGCAGGTAAATCACAGTGAGAAATAGGAAAGAGAAATATGGAATCTACTGATACTCATCCTCAAATGTTTGATTACTGTATGTCATGGATTCTGGTTATTGTTGAAGGCCAAGAACATGAGTCTTTATCTACTGGTTATTTATGAAGAGGAGTTTCTAAGTGTCCCAAATATCCTCCTGCCGCACCCACCTGGAGTTTAGCTGAATGCTTTCTGCCTCATTCTTGGTAGGACGAATAAAAATTAAGGGATAATACTTGAAATCCTCTGCTATCAATACTGAAATACAGAAGGTAAAGCATTTTGATTGACACGTGAAATACTTCCACAAGTTTGTATATTTGAACCATTGGTCCTCAGATGGATCTGTTGTTATGTGAGGTCATGAAACCTTTAGGTGGGCCTGGCTGGATGAAATGTATGGTTTAGGCTGGCCCTTGAAGGTTTTATCCCAGATCTACATCCCACCACATTGTTTCTGTGATTCCCACATCGTTCAGATAGGAGCAAGAAGCCTCACACTCCCGTCATCTTACTTTCCCAACTGACGTGGACTACACTCTCAAGTACAAGCCAAAAGAGATTGTTCCCTTGAGTTGCATTGTATCAGGCATTTGGTGAGACTGACAAGAAAACTAGTATCAGGGGGATTCTTGAAGTGCACAGCAGAGGTCGTACCTAATCTGAAGCACCATCATTTGAAGCTGTTTCTAGCTGCAGGGCTGGCCATACAGGAAGCCAAAGGCTAACACTACTTTGTGGCCTGAAGCATTCTCTCCTGATAGTAATGAATGATGAGACCCGAGATGGGTGTGCCCTTCCGCCTAAGCAGAGGGTTCTGTGACATACTGAAATAGTTGCTATGTGGCAGTCTGTCTAGGCGGGAGTGGACGCCTAGACAGACTTCAGGTTTGGCAACATTTTCTTTATTGTTTTTATCATCTGTATGGGTGCAGCTGAGGATTAGAGATCATGACCCAAGTACATTTTTTTTAAGAAGTTTCTAAGTTGATTCAAAAAACAAATATAAAATATCTTGGAAATAGATAATCTTAAACTACTACATACATTTCTTTCCCAAGCTGACTTACAGGTTAATTCAAGTCTGCCCACTTGTTGGCAAAAACTTAAGAAATAAAGAGAGAAAATATTCGTAACTGATCCTGAAAAAAATTGTTATAAGTATTTTGTGTGTTTTTCCCCTTATTTTCCAAGCATGCTACATGATAACTCTATTGATTTATTTTAAAGTTACAAATAAAAATTACACAGATATTTTAAAATGTTATGCTATATATTATTTTCCATTTTCATTTTTAAGTATTACACCAATCACAACAAATAATTTTATTGAAGTTGGCATACAAATATATATATATATACATATATATGTGTGTGTGTATATAATTAAAGTTTTTAAAATATATTTCCTTTTTGTATAATAATTTTATTTTGCACTTGCAGTGGTAGCTATGTGTCTTTTCCCTGACTCTGCCTGCTCTCTCTACATATATTTCTTCCAGCCTGGCTTTATTCTGTTAAGTCATTGGCCAAAAGCAACTTCTTTATTAACCAATTACAATAAAACATATTCATAGCATACAGAGGGGAATCCCACATCAGTAACAAAATGATTTCCAAAGTGAATGTACAAGTTTGCATTCCCACCAGCAGTGGAGAATTGTTCCCCTTACTCTACATCCTCTCCAATATAAGCTGTCATCAGTGTTCTTGATCTTAGCCACTCTGACAGGTGTAAGATGGTCTCTCAGAGTTGTTTTGATTTGTATTTCCCTGATGACTAAGGATGTTAAACAATTCCTTATATGTCTTTCAGTCATTTGAGATTCATCTGTTGAGAATTCTCTGTTTATTTCTGTTAATTGGATTATTTGGTATTTTGATGTATAGTTTGTTGAGTTCTATATATATTTCGACATTCAGCCCTCTGTCAGATGTGGGATTGGTGAAGATCTTTTCCCATTCAGTAGGCTGCTGTTTTGTCTTGTTTATTATGTCCTTTACCTTACAGAAGCTTCTCGGTTACAGGAGGTCCCATTTATTAAATGTTGATCTCAGTGTCTGTTCTGCAGGTGTTATATTCAGGAAGTGGTCTCTTGTGCCAATATGTTCAAGGCTACTTTCCATTTTCTTTTCTATCAGGTTAAGTGTAACTGTACTTACGTTGAGGTCTTTGCTCCACATGGACTTGGGTTTTGTGCATGGAAATATGTTCCTGGGCCCTAACATTTTCCTTGAGAGAGAGGTTGAGAAGGTGCAGTGTCAACGTCTCAGACACTGGTAGTCAGGTAGAAGGCTGTACAGCAGACTTTTTTATTAACAATGGGGAAAAACTTATATACTCTTCCAGAGCCTAGGCATTCTGATCCATTAACAGTTGATATCATGTGGTTGCCCTCATTGACTAGGCATGATCAAGACCTCTGACAGCGCCTGTTGCTAGGCACTCAGGAAACTGTTTTGTCACCATTCATTGGCTCTGTATAGTCAGGACCTCTGCCAGCACCAGGTAAACTTCAGGTTGGCCCATTTTGGCCTGGGAGGTCTTAGCTTTCTACATATTCACTATTTTTTATTTATTACATGGGGTGCTAAGCAGGAGCCAATGTTCTTTGCTCAGGCCTTGTTTTAAGAGGCCCTGCTTTAGAAGAGCTCAGCAACTGGACTGTGCCTGTCTAAGGTTGGCTTGCCAAGCATGGTCTTACCATCATTGACTACTAGCCCTTGAAGAGCATTCATTCTTGGAGAGCTGCCAGGGTTGGGGGATGAAGCAATTGCCTTTTGAATTGCAAATAACCAAGCATGCATAAGCTCCCATGGAGGAACGTGAGAAGGATGCCTAAGAGTCATTAATACCTGAAGAGTCACCTTAGTGCTATCTGCTGATGTTGGATCTGCTAGGGAAACATTTCAAGAGAATGGGGATTAATAGTACCACCCCACCAATTGTGCATGTATGAGCATCCAGGAGGGATCCAATAGCCTTTTTATATTATGCCAAACATTTTCAAAAATGAATAGCCACAGGCCATAACCTCTGCCCTTAATATATCAGCTTGTTTGGTGGGGGGCAATGGGAGCAAGAAAGGGGAGTATATACATTGCTCATCCTCAGTTATTTTCTCTTTGGTGGAAGCAGTCTGATCCATGCTTGGGTGTGCATCTCTTACTGGAACCCATATTGGCATTGTGGCAGTCCAAGGAAAAGCACAATCATACCTCTCCTATGTGTTAGCAGGGAGGCTGTCAACTGCCATTGGAGGGAGATAGGATCTCTTCATCTCACCAGAGGCAGGTTTGTGTTCCTTACCAGTGCTTATAAACTGGGCTGAGCCCCTTATCATCAAAACTGAGAAAGTTCATATGGAAAAAGTCCTCTGTTAAAGCCAAATGAGGTCTCTCCTAACCACTGGTGAGATAGTCCTGGCCATCAGCTCATTAGGAGCTCTGTTGGTCTTCTTCACACTGGCTTGTTCCTGTAGATTGTAGAGAATGCCAGTGGTATGGGAAATCTTCCAAGACCCCAAAAATTCATTGAATTATTGAGAGGGATAGGCAGAGCCATACATGTAGAGACATAGACATATTAAAAATATAATAATATTCTACCGAATAGACATGTCATATCTATCTATTATCTATTATCTATCACCTATCTTCTATCATCTATCTATCTATCTATCTATCTATCTATCTATCTATCTATCTATCTATCTATCTATCTATTTTTCCTATCAGTCTGTCATTGTGTACTTAAGCTGCTTAGCCAAAGAAAGATACTAAAGAGTCAAAAATAAGTAAGAAGAGAAATAGAATTTTGGGGAGATAACAAAGATTTGACAAAATAGTTCCTAGATTTTTGGTTTTCTTCTTTCCCACACTGGGTGGCTCTTCTGATATAAGACAGAAACTCTGAATCTTTCTTCTAATAACATGCTTGGGTCTAGAGAAGGGGAGAACCATGCTCCAAGTTCAAAGACAGCTTTGATTTTTAATTGAGTCAGGATTACAACTTTTCTGAGAAATAAAGAGATGTAAATTTTTTGGGTAGTGAGCTCTCATATGTGACAGTTACCAGGGCTGAGTCCTCTGAGATTTTATTGAAATCTGAAAATGTCACGGTGGCCTGAGGGATGGGGTGGAGGAGGGGACTACATGGGGCTTCATCTTTATTGGAAGTGTAGACAGCTCTGCTAAGATCTTGTTTTCTGGCAGGTGACTGTCAGTTTAATATTATATCCAAAATGATAGTATCCAATAAACCACTCAGTCCAGGCATGTCCAGGAGATTAGTCAGTTAATCTCTAAAGTTTACTAAGGAACAAGATGGGCAGTGCTCCAACTACAGGCATGTCACAAATCAAGGGCTTCTGGATCTCCCATATTGGCCCATAAACCTGAATATTTTTCACACCAGCACTGCAAAACTATTGCCTGATCTCTAAATCAATCTCACAATTTCCTGAAAAACTAATCTGAAGGTCCAGAATAATTTGTCTTTTGTCTAAATTTTCAGTATAAACCTTAACACAATTGACTCTAAGGGGCTGCTGACCCATGTTCACTTTTGTGAAGCTGAAGGTGCTGAGGTGGGCATTTGCTCCCGCACAGCTGGTCCTGTGGTTTCTCGACAGAATTTCTCTATAAATTGACAAATTAAGAGCCGCATGTGCTTTACCATCTTATTTAGCCATTCTACACTTTTGGTGTCTGGAAAATGTACCTAGGCAGGCATACTGCAGGCGCACACACTCATAGGCATATGGCTGGCTCCTTGTTCTCCAACAGTGCCAGTACACAGTACAGGTGGCTGACTTTGAGGCTGAGGCTCAGATGGGCACCAGGCAAGAAGCCCAAATGCCAGCAGCACCCAACTAAAGATCAGCCCCAGGGAGCCATGGCCATACACCAGTAACAGCAGCACAACATTGTGGCCACTGCTGGATCCACCCACCGGCTGCCAAGAGTCAAAGAGAACCAGAAGCTATGAGCAGGAGCAGCCAGCTGCAGGCTCTCTCTGCTGGCCAGGTCCAAGCTCCCACTGCTCAGACCACCCACCAGAGTTCCAGCAGATCCTGTCGAAGCAGCAGGCATCCCAGATGGCTCTGGTAGGTTCGGACGCCTGGGATGGCGTCCCATCCTCAGGTCCTGGGACCCCAACTTTATCAGTGTCACACTGCCGTTCCTAAACAGGCTACTGAAGCCCACGGCTGGCCCCAGGCCACCCTGCATGCGCTACTGTGAGGTCTGTAAGGTCAGCTGTGCAGGGCCGCAGACCTATCAGGACCACCTGGCAGGACAGAAGCTCTTGAAGAAGCAGATGGCTCAGATGGACGGGAACACAGCCCATCGGAGGTGTAAGAGGGTCCAGAGCCTGAGCTGCAGCCTCTGTGCTGTGTCCTGCACAGGGGTGGATGCCTATGCTGCTCAAATGAGGGGAGTCAGGCACCAGAAGGTCTCCATGTTGTGCACCAGGCTAGGGAAGCCCATTACCTCCGAGCTCACGCCTCAGAGTGTCACCTACAAGAGAGGCCCGGGAAGCATCCTGGGACCTCAGTCAAGCAGAACGCTCACAGCTCACACACCTCTGGCCTGGTCAGTACCAGCCTCTGGGCCCTCATCTCCTGTGCTGTTAGGCAGGTCACTTCTCCTTGCTAAGGTGAATGTAACACTTCCACAGATGACAGATTACTCCACCCTGCCTGTCAGCAACACCTCTGAGGGGGACAGCAGGAGATCAACAGTCAAGAGGAGTGGAAGATTGTATGATAGATATGATTGATAGAACTTTATGTCTTGTGATTAGTGGGGAACTTCCGCGGTTCTTTAGGCCACTGCTCTGTGCCCACATGGTGTCTCCAGGCAAAGGATGTTGTTCAGGAGCCAAGCCTTGGTTCTACCTCCTGAGGAGTCAGTCCTTATATGGAGACACCAAGGGAACTGAAACAGAAAAAAAAATGCGCCTTCCTAACGGAATGGCCAAACAAACATCACAGACAACACAAAAGAAGGAAAGGATGGGGTCCCAATGTTTATCTGCCAAAATGGCTGATGGGTCTTTTCACGGAAAATACACCCTCTTGGGGGCACTGTCCAGCCCCGCGATTAAGAAGAGGAAGATGACTAGAACCTGTTCTGGGCAATACACAAAAATTACAGCCACAATGAAAAAGCAGGACTCTGACTAGGTAAGTTCAAAACCTGTGTTAGAAGCCCAGATCTGGGTGCCAGATGTTGCTAGGCCCTAAAGTCTTCCTTGGAGGAGGGATTGAGAAGGCACAGTGTCAACATCTCAGACACTGGTAGTCAGGTAGAAGGCATACAGCAGACTTGTTTATTTATCAACATGGAAAGCTTATATACTCTCCCAGCACCCAGGCATTCTGATCCATTAAGAGTTGACATCACGTGGCTGCCCTCATTGGCTAGGCATGGCCAGGCAGTCTCCAGGTTGGCTCTTCGTGGCCTGGTAGGCCTTAACTTCTTGCATAAATCAATATGGATCTATTTGCATTCTTCTGCATGCCGCCAAACAGTTATGTCAGGGCCATTTGTTGATGAGGCTTCCTTTTTTCCATTGTACAATTTTGGCTTCTTAATCAAATATCAGGTGTTCATAGGTGTGTGGTCTTCATTTAAATTCCATTGATCCATGTGTCTGTTTTTATGCCAATACTAAGCTGTTTTTATTACTGTAGATGTACAATAGAGCTTGAAGTCAGGAATGGTGATGCTTTCTTTATTGAATGAAGTTCCTTTATTGTATATGATTGTTTTAGTTATCTTGAGTTTTTTGTTTTTCCATTTAAAGTTGAGTATTGTTCTTTCGAGCTCTGTGAATAATTGTGTTGGGATTTTGATAGGGATTTCATTGAATTTGTAGATTTCTTTTGGTAAGATTGCCATTTTTATTATGTTGATCCTACCTATCCAAGAGCATGGGAGATCTTTCTATTTTCTGGTATCTTCTTCAATATCTTTCTTCAAAAACTTGAAGTTCTTATCACATAGGTCTTTCACTTGTTTGGTTAGAGTTACCCCAAGATATTTTATATTATTTGTGCCTATTGTAAATGATGCTGTTTCTCTGATTTCTTTCTCAGTAATGTTATCATTTGTATATAGAATAGCTACTAATTTTTTTCACTTAATCTTGTATCTTGTCACATTACGGAAGGTGTTTATCAGCTGTAGGAGTTCTTTGATAGATTTTTGTGGTCACTTATGTATACTATCATATCATCTGCACTTAGCAAAAATTTGACATATTCCTTTTCATTTTGTATTCCCTTGATATCCTTTGTTGTCTTATTGGTCTAGCTAGAGCTTCAAGTGTTGTGTTAAATTGATATGGTGAGAGTGGACAGCCTTGTCTTGTTCTTTATTTGAGTAGAATTACCTTCAGATTCTCTAAATTTAATTGAAGTTGACTGTTGACATGTTGTATATTACCTTTTTTGTTAGGTATGTTCCTTGTATCTCCAATCTCTCCAAGACCTTTATCATGAAGGGGTGTTGAATTTTGTCGAAGGCTTTTTCAGCATCTAATGAGATGATCGTGTGGGTTTTTTTTTCTTTCAGTTTGTTTATATGGTGGATTACATTGATGTATTTTTATATGTTGAAACATCCCTGCATTCTGGGATGACACCTGTTAGATCACGGTGGATGATTTTCTTTTTTTCTGATATGTTCTTAGATTCAGTTTGCCAGTATTTTATTGAGTATTTTTACACCAGTATTCATGAGGAAGATTGGTCTGTAATTCTCTTTCTTTGTTGCATCTTCGTGTGATTTGGATAGCAGGATAACTGTAGTATCACAAGAGTTTAGCATGTTTTTCCATTTCTTTTGTGTGGAACAATTTGAGAAATATTGGTATCAGCTCTTCTTTAAAATTCTGATAGAATTCTGTGTTGAAACCATCTGTACCTAAACTTTTTGGTTGGGAGACTTTTAATGACTGCTTCTATTTCCTAAGGTCTCTTTACATTATTTATCTGGTCTTGATTTAATTTTGGTATGTAGTACCTATCCTGAAAATTGTCCATTTATTTTCATTTTTATTTTGCTTTCACATACAAAAAATAGTGATTTCAAAACTGTCAAATCTCTTTCCTTATAAGTTCTTCTATTCTTTTCCACATGAAAACCTTGTATGCATAAATGTAGACTCACTCCATCTCTGTCTTGTACCCTTCTGAACATTTGACATGTATCTTTGATCGATCTAGAATATATATGATTTAAGTAAAAATAATTAAACGGACACAATTTTCTATGTACTGAAAAAGATACCCTTTCTCATTTCCATAAGTAACTATATATTCTATTTTTTGAAAGCCAAAATCTCTACTATATTATGTTTCATAAATAGCTTACCCTCCCCGCCTTTACAGTTTCTTGCCCTTTGTTCTTAACTATGAGAGTCATCCCTCATATCCAGGTCTTAGACTATCTTCATTTGCCCATTACATATTTGCATCCTCTCATCTTGCCTCTAGATTCCAGGCTAGGCAATTTGAAAAGGTACCAACCAGAAATAACAACCTCTGTGAGGAATGCAGTCAGTATGCCCTTCCAAAGCAGCTATGGCTTGAGACAGTAGCTCCACAGCATTGTAGGGAAATACACTTCTCTTAATTGCTATAAAACAGGAGCATAAAAGTCAGCTGAATGTGGTTTCAGTTTTTTAGAATGAATTTTTTGGATTTAAACAAGTCAGGAAAGAGTCCTGTTTTATGTGACTTGAAACTGTTACCTGATCTATGATGAGCCTTCTTACAGAACTTGCTTCTTGTCCAGTTAAAAAAATTGCATGTTTTGTTCAAGTAGCTAAAGACTGGAATTCTATACTAAAATCAAATTTAGAAAAAACAAGAAGTTGTTGTTTCCAGCAAAATATGCAAACACAATATTATTATCTTAGACCCATTTATAACTTTGTTCACATACAATATTGAATGCAATACCTACGATTATTCTTCATTAAATATTGGACAAAAGACCCAGGAGATTAAATAATTTGTAGGAACTGTAATGGTTCTGTCATTTTTAACCAAGATGACTTCTTTATTAGACATATATTGTAGTACGAAACTATCTGTATAAGGTCATAGCAAAATTATGCTTAACAAGGTGATGATTAGGCCCATTTAGGCTCTGAGCAGTGGCAAAGCAATCTAATTTCTATTTCAACTCAGGCTTCCAGACAAAACAAGTGCTATGTGGGCACATGTTAAGCTTAGATAGCTCACATCTGAATCTCTCATATGAAAACAAGGAACCAGGGGAAATGTGCTTCACGACTGGCACCAGCTTTCTGGAGTCTCACAATTCCAATTTCTTGAAATACCCTTTCAGTGACTACAGTTAGTATTGGGCCACACCGAGGTTTTCAAGAGATGTTTTATTTAGCTTTAAATATAATTGGTGATAGTTGATACAATTTAAATTTCATAAACACCTGGCAGTCTCTTCCGGATTTCAGTTTGTCTTGTTGGTTCCTACATGTAACTTCTCAGAGATCAGCAGGGTTTTAGGAACCTTTATCAAATCAGGAAGTAGAAGGGTAATGTCCACATTACCTTTTTTTCTGTGTGGAGCCATGAAGCATGTTTCCATTTACCCACCCCAATAAAACCATATCCACTTACAGCCGTGGGAGTAGGTGTTCTCTTCTCAACAATATCAGAAAGGTCCCCACTTAATTGTCTAATTCATAATGTTACTAATAGTTAGTCTTAGAGGACTCTGTAGAACCAGCTTGTCCAAGGAGCATCAGGAGATGTGTTTAAAAACATGACAATATTCTGTACAAGAACAACTATGTGCAATCTTTAACACTGCTATGTTTGAAAAGGGAGTAAGCACAGTATTATTCCTCCATATATCAATTAAGCTAAATGTTTTAAGTATCCAGAATGGTACCACTGTTACTTTACACACACACACTATGATGGGTAGAACTGTGCTAATTAATTTGTTCCAACCAGAATTCTTTCCCTTGGTGGATTTTTAGAAGAGAATATATAGAAAGGTATCTCTTTCTTCTAGATTCTAGTTTTTAAAAACTAAATCCAGATCTACCTTCAAAATACAGCCAACATCCATTGAGAAGAAGAAACCATGGAGAAATTCCCAATAGTGTTAAATCAAACTGTCCCCTGAAAGGACTGAGTTTCTGTCGTCAGAACCTAATAGGGCCCTTACTACTAGTTTGGCATGTACACTATTTAATTTGATTAGTATAGTCATTTGGAAGGAAGTTTCAGTTTGTAATTTAATCCATTTTAGGAAAGGCCCCGACAATCATTCCTTCAGTCAACAATCATAGCAATAATATTAGCAATATTCATTAAACTCTGGGTATTGTTAAATGTTCTAATCCTTTCAACAACCATATCAGCAGGCTGCCATGATAAATGTGTATGAAGTAGAATTTAATTAAGTGCTGCATAAACTAAAGATTTAATATTGAAACTTAGATCTATCTAATTTGACAAAATGAACCCTTAACCTGCCTACTGCTTTGCTTGTTCCAGTGTACCTGATATTTGCCAGTAATGGAGAAAGGAATAAGAGATATAAAATGTACAAGAAGTGTCTATGTGATGAGACACATAGCTAAACCAATACGCAACCTACAAAGCAGCTTGCTATATATATAATACATATTATATATAGCAATATAAAATATATATTGTATTTAATAGTAAATATATAATATAGTATAATTATATTATACTATATAATATACTATATAAAATACTACAATATATAATACTACTGCTGCCTTGCACAACAGAGATTTACAATTTATTTTATGGTTTAAAAGACTTGAAATTCAAGATCAAAATGTCAGCAAGGTTAGTGTCTAAAGAGGGCTTTCCCTTTAGATAAAAGATAATTAACTTCTTGTTGTGTGATCAAATGATCTTTTGCAGTATAGTGGGGTAACAGAATGAATATGAATGAATAAGTGCTTTGTCATTTCTTCTCCTAAGACCACTAATGCTATGGGGTCAGGACCAAATCCTTATAACTGCATTTTCCACTTGCCACCTCCTCTTTCCAAATCTTATTCTCCAAACACTACAGGTTATATCATCATATGAGCACTGAAAAAATACATTAACTCGACAACATGATATGGAAATCTGTAGAAATACCTCAATTTGCAAGGAAATTATATTCCAATAAATGCATTTTAAGTTAAAAAGGTAATCGGGTATTTATTTCACATACATACATCACAAATCTTAGCAGTATAACTTACTAAGTATGAATTGTTCACTCTTAAGATTGAGTGCCTGACTGGGAACCTCAGCTTCTGCCTTCACCCAGATTAGGAAAGAAGATTGCACTGCATATTGCCAGCCTGGACCAGAATTCTAAATACAAAATGTAGCTTTCCCTGTGTAGGTTTCATTTTGTGCTATGTAAAAGCTGAATATTCTTTCATCCAACCATAAGATAAGAATTATCTATATAGATTATTGACTCTGGTAGGGAAAATTCAGTCCTTTATAAAACTACATCATTAGCTTAGCTAGGGTCTTCTACCATGGCTTCCATTAAATGAAAACAGAATTCAACCAAATAAAGATTCTGTAATTTTCCACTGCCTTTTGCCTACTCCATTTCACCTAACTCAGGCAATGTAGATCACAGAAAAACTAATCATACAAACAGAATACATAGGATAAAAGGATTCCAGGGACTCATTAAATTCTAGCCTAGTATCTAAACTGAAATAGATAACTTAGCTGAAAAATGTAGGGATGCTGAGCCAAAGTACAACTGTCTTCTCAAACAGTCAATTAAACATGAGAGAAAACCTTGGTTTTACATTCTTAGAAGCTCATAGCTGCCTCTTCTTAGTTGATAGAGAGCTAAGGGACTCTAATGCCTGTGCTCAGCTAAGCACAAGAAACACATACTTTACAGCTGAACATCATAAAGTTATCATAATGAATTAGTCTATTTCCTGAAACCATGATGCTTACAGATACACAAATTTATACTAAAAAAGAAAAATTAACATGTCAGTGTCTTAATACTTGGTCACATCTAGACATACATCAGAGCATTAGGCTGCAATAGGAAGACTCCAGAATGTTCATCTCTGGATTCAAATTATGACGAGGTTAATGCATCGCTCCTTAATCTTTGTTGCAAATTACAGTCACTTGAAAAGAAACTGTCTGAACATTCTCAATGCTTTCGCTCCACCTAAACATGAAATCAGTGGATATATAAACTGGCCTTTAAAAGCCTTCCCAAATGAGCATTCTCGAACAGAGAGGTGCTGGTAAATATCATAAAGTAAGGGACTAATGAAACTACCATCTACAGCCCTTGGTCTGAAATGAGAAAGCCCAGAGTATGTGACCAAAGGTTTGGGGTTTTGTTGTTTGTTTGTTTGTTTTTGGTTTTTTTGCCAATAGTTGGATAAAGAAAGGGCATATAAGGAGGAGCAAATATCAATGAAAAGCCAAGGCAAGTCTCTAGTCAAACAGAGGCAAACCATCCTGAGTGAGCTGGAGGCTATACTTGTATTTTAGAAGGAGATAGAACTAGTTGTTTTTTGGGACTCAACCGAGAATAATTCCGCTTACTCATGGCACACTCCACAGAGATGATGATTTGGGCAACAGGCTTTCTTTGTAATGTAGTTGGAGTTAGTGATACAGAGCACTAACATCAAGCATATTCATTGCAAATCAGAGCTCGAGTTTCTGTGCAGTGTCCTTGCTGGAACTCCTATCCGTGTATGGCAATGTGCTGTTGTTGTTCTCAATTAGCCCAACACAGTTAGGACTTTCAGTTCCATTCTTTATTACACATGTGTATGTTCATAGTTACAAACACACATATGTATGTGCTCCCATACATATGTTGTAGAGGAGATTTAGCAGAAATATAACAAAATGATGAATTAAAAACAGCTAATCTCCAACAAAAGAAAAAAACAGATGAAACTCCAAAATGGATAAAATGCCAAAATAAAAAAAATCAAATTAAACAAGCAACTCTTTCTATTGCTTTTAAATGCTCATGTGCATGTAATATACAAACATGATAAAATGTGCATGTAACATACAAAAGTGATAAAAATGTACATGTACCAAACAAACATGATTTTAAAAAGCAGAGAAGTTGTGATTTCTGTCAGGTAATTTCTTGGCTGGTTGAGGCAGAGACTCTATATATAGCCCAAGCTGGCCTTCAGCCTTTAGTTCTCCCAATTTCTGGGATTAGGGACATATGATAGTACCTTGGATATAGAGCTGTCTTTGGAAAGCTATGTATGTGTCCCCAACCAACCACCCACTGCTGCCCACCAGGGAATTCTAGAGGAAGTTTCTAATTTTACTTCAGCAAAGGAGGAGTCTACTTAAGAGAGTCTCATTGGAAAATGTAATGATTATTTCCTCCACATGGGGCTACCCTGTAGCCTAATAACACATTTCTGCAAAATCTTATAAGAGAGGCCATCAATTACTCAATTGATTGGGGTATTTGATCAGTCTACAATAGATACTGATGCTACATTATATAATTGGAATATGTAATTTGAACTCTTTATAAATTGAACTTTTCCTGCAACTGTATCTGTGTCCCATGCAGAATACACAAAGCATGTAGAAGGTACGCCGGCTTCTGTCTGTTCATGTTGGTTCTCATTCTAAAGGGTACAAGTGAGAGCTCACTAAAGAGAACCTTAAGGTACTGCTACCACTCAGTGGATTAGAGAAAATTTAGCACACAAACTTCTTGAGTAAAACTGGGTAGAAGTAGGTGAATGCCAGTGCACCCCAAAAAACCCATAGCAGTTGTAAATCTAGGACCAGCAACAGAAACATGAGGACTTTCTTGACACATTTCTCTGAACTTTCTGTATTCTACTCCATAGGTGCCACTAGCCCCGACTAGGAAGCAGAGAAAAAAATGTCAACTCTGTTTCTTCATCGATTCCTTTCTCTCCTATAAGAAGTTGGGGGAAAGGAAGAGTATAAACCTCAACTCCTAAGCATAGGCAGGTATTGATGATTTCTTTTTTTAATAAAATTGCACGGTTTAGAATTACTTAATCAGGAATATGACAATAAAATGGTCTTTTTAAAGAAATATAAAAAAGTTATGGGACCTGGCTAAAATTTATGCAAGAGTAAGGAAAAATTGACCAGGTAGAATATTTTTTAAAAGGATTTGAAACTCAAAAGTTAAAATCATTTTAATTGTATTTTATGAGCATTGTATATAAAGTCTAATACTCATAAAATTAAAATTCAGAGGAATTATAAATGAGCATGAAAAGTACAGACTGATAGTCACATTTCACAGCTTTTCAGCATTTTATATTACCATGCATGCTCTCCTATGTAATCCTAAATATCCCAAAGATAAGTAAGAAATTAGTCTTTCTGATTTCAAAAACTAATCTGAAAATTAAAGTAAGTTCTATATTTTAAGATGTTACATGTGTCAAAGCAGGGTTGAAATTAGAAAGAGAGTACAGGTGAAATCTCTAAATCTTACCAATGTGTACAGTTCCTTGGGTTAGAAGAAGCCTTTTCCAAGTTCCTAAAAGCTATTTTCTTCATCAATAGAAAACAATATCAACTAATTAATTTTAGTATGTACCAGGATTTTTGAGGAATCTCTATATAAGAAATCAAGAAATTCTACTGTTCTAATAGGGCTCCCATTTTAATACAGGAAGAAACCTGCATTAGATAAAAAGAGATTGAGAAACTAGTAAAAGATTAAAGAAAATACAAGAGGCAAACCATATAACCATATAGCTATAGTAGAATAGAAAGGATCATAGGTGTGAGGAGCTAGGCTGTGTATGTTAGGTGACTGAAGAGATGGGATTCATAAGTAGGTATAGATGAAGTTTCTGTCCCACCTGGTCCTGCAGACATTCAGTCCCAAATAAGCACATAGAGGCTTATATTGATTATACACATTTGGCCTATTGCTCAGGCTTGCTAACTAGATCTTGCAACTTAAATTAACCCATAATTCATAACTATGTTTAGCCACATGTCTTGGTACCTTTTCTCAGTAAGGCATTCTCACCTTGCTTCCTATGCATTTGGTTTATGACTGTGTCTCTGCCTTTCCAGAATTCTCCTAATCTGGTCACCCCTCCTGTACTTTCTGCCTGCATCCTGGCCAATCATTGTTTTATTAAACCAATACCAGTGACAAATTTTTAGAGTGTACAAGAGCATTATCCCACAGCAGTAAGCCTTAGGTACTGGTGAGTTAATGTGCTAGAATTAGTATTAGTATGCTTTCCAAGGAAGAAATCATTCTGCACACCTGAGATTAATAAAGAAAAGCTCAGCAATCATAGTATACATCCTACTTTGACTAATGTACAGAGGAGATGGCATATATATAAATATATGTATATATTCTACCTATATAAAATATTATTATATATAAATAATATATATTTATAAGTTGTATATTAATTATATATTATATATAAATAATATTTATAAGTTATATATTATATGTATGTTATATATAAACACATATATATATGTATACACACAGACTTTAAGTTTATGTATTCCAAACACACTGTAATTCTTAAACCGTTTTCAGGTCTAGGCTCCAGGTTACACCTTGAACAATTTAAATAGAGATAAGAAACTGCAAGTTTGGCCACTTGGGCAAATGAGACACAACAGAGATTGCTGCAATTATTTCTAAAGTATGCCAGTGTTCTTTTCAAAGAGTTACCGAGGATCATCTTGCCCACCTGGCAGAAGTATGTTTCTCCTGATAAAAACACAGGGGACTTAATGACAGACCAGTACTTAATAATGACTGTGACCTCATGCTGCCTTCCTGAGTTGACTGTTAGAGGTTTGCTCATTGTTAAAGCTTGGGCCTAAGGACTAGGATGTGAGTCAGGGTTATCTCCTTTTCTTAAGGCAATGGAGCCTAAGTGTAGATCAATCTTGGTGAACAAACGTTAGAGGTCTAACATCCTAAATTTTACTTATTTTTACAGGTCTGGTTAGTATACTACTTCTTATCTTTGAAATGTTGGAGGTAGCTCTATGTGCTAATACTCAACCAAGGGCCTTTGAACTAGTGTGAAGTGGACATATAAATACCACTGAAGATTCTTTTGCCATCTGAAGGAGTCATGGCTTGAAAACCTGGGCAGGAAGGAATTTGGATTTCCATAGAGTGTATTGGAATTCAGATGATACCAGAGAGGAATGATTTTACTTGCCTTAGCTGAAATACAAAATAATATAAAATGACCTCATTATGGCTGATCAGTAATCTGGGTAAGCCATGGTGGGAGTGGGAAGAACAGTGTGGGATCTATTCAATGTGCGGGCTGAATAAAAAAAAAATAATAATAATGATAATAAAAAGGAAAGAGCATAGGTATGGTGGAGGATAAAGTTTACTCTAGAATAAAGGAGAGTGTAACCAGACAGAGACATCTAGGAGCATTCAGAATGATCATGACCCTGAGCTCTGTGAGAGAGTGGAGGGGAAAGGAGATGGGAGAGAAGGGAACCTGGTGCAGCAAACAGGAGGTCAAAGGTACAGTACAAACAGGGTGTTTAACCAAAATGTCTGGGTTATACAGGGAAGATCCTCTGGGGGAAGGGCAGCCCAGTCCCTGGGCCAGAAAGTTAGGGTAGACTGTGGGGTCTGCCAGCCACACCCTGTAACAGGTAGGGATTGAGGTCTGCTTTGATTTAAGTAGTCACCTCAGCCATTTGAAATTTAACCCAGGTTTCATCCACGAGAGGGGCAGAACACTCAAGCACTTTTCACTTCCTTCATTCTTTTTGTTTTGCACGTGAACCTTGGCCAGGTTCACACTGCACTTCTTTAGACTACAGTTGTGCAATTTATAAGAAAAGCTGTCTTTTCAGCATAAACCAGAGCCAGCTTGCCCAATGATTCTTTGCTACCTTCATTTAAAAGTACACCATCCTTTGGTTCATAGCCATTTCAGAAAAGCCTCCCAGCCTTGAACTCAAAGAGATTCACCTGCCTCTGCCTCTTGAGTGCTGAGTTTAAAGGTGTGTACCACACACAACCGCCTGGTGAGCCGTGGTTGCTTATCTATCAGTTCTATAGTTATTGTCTTTTCCCATCCTGTAAGCACAAAGAAGGCAGGGTGTATTTCTGTTTTGCTTATTTTGAAAGAATGCCTAGTCTTGGCAAAGCAAAGAAATATTTTGAAACTGAGCACTGTAACGCCTATAATCTCAGCACTCGGGAATTGAAAGCAGAAAATCATGAATTTCAGTCTAGCCTAAACATAGTCACTTCCTGTCACAAAAATAAAAGGATAGCAAAATATACATATGTATTTATTTTACATAGTAGGAAAGATAATTTCTCTTTAACTTTTATTCTAAAATAAGTTGATTCTGACTCTGTATGAAAATTTAATATCAAATAGCTAACTTTACGACCTGCAGAAAAGGAAGGTAAATTCCTCTTGTCACTAAATTTGTGATTTTAGCTTGAAAAAAAAATTCCTTTGCTTGAGGGAAAATAATCATACACACACACGTGCACACACACACACCACCACCACCACCACCACCATGTTCCAATTACTTGGATTACATTTCTGTAGCAGCCTGAACCTTGTCCCTTCAGAAATATTATACCCACAACTCAGCCCTTAGTACCTGTGTATATGCTACTTTTATGAGAAATGTTAGGGAGAAAGGGAATTGCCCAGGACTGAGGGATTGAGGCAGCAGATGGAATTTAGGCTGCTAATCAGATAGCATTCTCCAACTTGGCAGGTGGTCTGTTTACTTCTTGATTTATAGAATAAAATTGTTAGTGTGGATAAAAAGAAGTCATCACTTTGTTTTGTTTCGTAGATGGATATGTTGGTATATCTAAAGAATTATTACGGACCAGAAATGCACAATGATTTTTTTATTTGTATCTTATAATTTTTACAATTTAGCTTTCACATTCAGGTCTATGAACTTTTTTGAGTTATTTTCTATATCATAGCGTGTTGAAGAGTAGTAGCCTGTGCTGCTGCGAAGAATTTGTTGTAAGTTGTTCTTGACGCATTGAGCTATCTTGTGGCCATTGCTACAATATGCTCTACTGTAAAAGTGAAGTCCGGCTCCTTCGCATTATTGTAGTTCAGGCTGGAGACACCAAAGCACATCATCCTGAGTGTTACAATGCTTGGTGACGTACTGCAATTCCATACCTCCCTTTGAACAATGTTTCCTCCCTTCTGAGTTTCTTTTCATGAGGATTTTAGTATTAGCATGTTAATTTTGGCACCACCTAGGCTTCCAATAAGCACTGGCTTGAATCAGTAGAACTATTTGGGGAATATCATCACAGGAATGGTATATCATCGCATGAATGGAATATCATCGCATGAATGTATTACAACTTCCATGTTCACTTAGAACTTCTCTAATTCATCTCAATAGTGTTCTCTTTTTTAATTTTAATTAATGAAATGTATTTGTATGTGGGTGGGTGTTTGGGTGGTGGTATGTGTACCATAGCACACAGGTAGAGGGTACCTTTCTAGATTCATTCCTGCTATGTCCTTCAGAACCCCAACAAGAGGGCAGTTCTACTTACTAAGACACTCACTTCTCTCCCTGTATCGGAATGCCTGCCTTTCCGAAAGCATCTTCCAGTGCACCTCTCCAGCTATATTCTCCTCTACCTGCTCTAATCACTTGTCTCCCCCCTTCTTCTGGGTGACTGTCACCTTGGAGCTCCTGGCTTTGTCTATTACAAAAGCCACACTGGTGTGCCAGCAAGCTTCCTCTTGACCTACTGGGCCCCTATCATGTTAAAACTTGCCCCTCTGGTTGTCAGTTGAGAATCTATGAGCTCCTATGAGTCCAGGTTAGTTGATTGTGTGGATTTTCTTGTGATGTCCTTGACTCCTCTGGCTCCTACAATCTTCCCTCTCTTCAATATGATTCCCCCAGCTTGGCCTAATATTTGTTTTTGGGTCTCTGCATCTGTTACCATCAGTTGCTGGATGAAGCCTCTCTGATGATAATTGGACTAGGCACCAATCTAAGAGTATAGCAGAATATCGTTAGACATCATTACATTGATTTTTTTTTCTCCAGTTGTATTTGGTTTTATCTAGTTCTTTTGGGCCATCCAGTCTCTGGGTCCTGGAGCTTAATTTGAATCTTGCCTATAGCTCATATTGTGTAGTTTTCTAATCATCCATTATATACAATCTGGTGTGGGATATTTCCCTGTGAGTGTATACCACTTCCATCTTTTAATCATTTTCAATTTTCAATTTCTGTCAGCTACGTTTTCTTTGTCAGCCACGGAATTTCATAAACACCAGTGCAGGCTCATTTTTATTCCTGTCTCTAAACATCAAATAATGTCATCCACAAATTTAAAAAAAATAAAAGAACAAACGAAAAAGAAAGAAACTTACTACTGTGTTCCTTCATGGTCCCTTTCAGCTCCATCCTGGGCTTCCTAACATCTCTGTGGGAGCTGCCTGCTATGTCCTGCAGTGTCCGTAAGTCCCTCTGGGCCTCCACAACCTTATCCCTCCTGTCTCTCAGCATCCTTCCTAAATACCTCTGGGATGTAGCTTACTGGAACCCTCCCTATGCAAGAGTTGATTTTTGGACCTTCTCCTTTTCTCCTCAGACTCAATGGTTTTCTTAAAGCCTCACTGCCTTGCTAAAATGGCCTGGCCTCAGTATAGCTTGATGGCCAAAGATGGCCCACTCAAGCTCCAAACTCTCCAAGATCATAACACCTTCCAGTGCTGCACAAGCAAAGGAACCTAAACTCTCTTATCTCTGAGGCTCTACAACTTTCTACTCTTAAGTCTTTTTTTCTATGATTTCTTTATAACTTGCTCTCAAGAAATGTTTTAAGAGTATTGTGTAAACAGTCTTTATCTCAGGATATGTAAATTCATAGGGTGTGGTTAAAGAATCCACAAAACCTGCAATATAATTTGGCTTGAAACAGATAACAAAAGCTTATAGTTAAAAACCTATACGCTGATAAACAGAAATTAAAGCAAGGTTTTAAAATTTTAAAAAAGTTTAGTCTTATGCTTCCATTTAAAATTATACCTTGTAATTATATCCTTAACTAAAGCATTTACCTAATAAGTTCTGCTTCACTGACCACCAACATATTCTCATAAGAAACTGTACTAAAAATGGAATTAAAAGAAGTTTTAATCGTGTTCTTCCTCTGTCCTCTTTCTGCGGAAAGATAGGAACTCAGCTGGTTACATGAAGTAGTAGGGGCTCCATCGCTGATGTCTGTAGCAATTTAGTTCTTTATACTGTTGTTCAGGTTAAGCCTTATCATCTCATACTTACCAAAACCTCTTTGATTGGTTTTGTTTTAATAAGATTTTTATTATTCATATGTAAGTAATATTTGTAAATAATGTGTCTAGTAATTTGGCCTGAAAGTAACAGCATAACTCAAAGAGACATGCAGGCAGAGACATGTTTCTAGTCTTCTGAGTTTAAAAGATTAATGATGGTTACTTTATGGCACCTTTCTCTGCATTATATTTTTAAACAGGTTTTCAACTTTTGAGATAGTTCAATTCAGTTTTGTAACAAAAATTCACAAGCTATTTGATATTTGTCTTTAAAACTTTCAACTGTGTTTAAGAAAATTAATAGCCTTCTAGCCTTGTAGTTTAATAAATATTCCAAGCTCTTATAGGTCTTTATAAATGGCAGGTTTAAAATGAAGTAAAACTTTAAAAGGTATTTGTACCATATCTATTCCTCAATATTGCTCTCTCAACTGAGATACACATTAAACATATTGGCCAAATACAAGCTATGAGAACCATATTTTTATTGTCTTAAACTGAAGCCCCTTCAACGCAGCACCTGATGATTCTGTCCCCATAACAATCGAATTCATGCAACATTGATCTCCCTAAACTTTCTGCTCATCTTCTTTGTTCTTCATGCCTGTCATACTTTCTGGCTAGTGAGCTTCTATTAAAGTAGTTCATGAATGAATAAATGAGCAGAAGGAGCAGGTATTGAACTTTCAAAAGAAAGTGAACCATTATTAAACTGGAGATGAAGGCCCGACCAAGGCTCAGGTGGGTGATAAAGCTTTACAGGGCCCTTTCATGATCAGAGGAGAGTGGGACTTTGAGGTATATAGGGTGAGGAGGTGAAGGAATGATTACACCTGGAGAAAATGATCAGATAAATCTGACTGGATTAGACACAGGCATGGGCAGCATGTGGTCCTCCTGCCAAATCCTGGCCCTTCCTGATCCTTCGTGAAGTTTCTTAGAATGTAGCTGTGTCTGCTCATTGACTGTGGCTGATTTCTGCTATAATGGTGGAGTCTAGAGCAAAGACATATTAGAGCCCATATGAGCCGCAAATCCTGAAATATTTGCTCACTAGCCCTTTACAAGAGGTTTCCTAATCATAGATTTAAGTGTCCTTCAATCGACAATTATGAGAAATGAGACTGTAAAATTACTAGGATGCTAGAACACAAAATATAAATTTGTGTCTAACTTTGGACATGGTGTTTACCATTGATGAGAGAAGTCATGCATTTTAAGGTGACAGATCCCTGCACTTTCAGCCCATCCTGTGGGAGGAAGATGACAAGGAGAAACAACCCTGGGAGTAATGGCCACTGACAGGAATTATGGTAGCAGGAGCCAGGAGAGAGAGAGATAGTGAGTACAGAAGTGGAACATTAGAAAGACACAGGCAATGTAGATCCAACATATAGTCTCTAGTGGCAGAAAATAAAGGCAGAGAGGAAATATCAGCAAGTAGTCCAAGTTTCAATAATAAATTCTTGCAAGAAGACCCAAAAGCAAAATTATAGAACAAGTTGGGTTTCAAAAAATAATTTTACTCATTAGGCAGAGGCAGGCAGATCTCTGTGAGTTTGAAACCAGCCTGGTCTACAAGAGCTAGTTCCAGGACAGGCACCAAAGCTACACAGAGACACCCTGTTTTGAAAGGAAGAAGAGAAGAAGAAGAAGAAGAAGAAGAAGAAGAAGAAGAAGAAGAAGAAGAAGAAGAAGAAGAAGAAGAAGAAGAAGAAGAAGAAGAAGAAGAGGGGGAAGAAGAAGAACAAGAAGAAGAAGAAGAAGAAGAAGAAGAAGAGGAAGAAGAAGAAGAAGAGGAGGAAGAGAAAGAAGAAGAATTTTAACTTTTGAAAAATCTGTGCCATTGGATGCTATCTAAACAGAAATATTTGTTTGGCAGGTATCAGAAATATAGAATCCAAGTCAAAGGCATGGATTAAAGTTACGATATTTAGCAGATAAAGATTAATCTCTAAACGTAGAATGACAGAATGGGTTAGTCCTAGAGAATGTCACTTGTGATGGGTGAAAGAAATGGTGGCACACAGTGGACAGCAAGAATTTAAAGGATAACAGACCACTGTATAATTCAGAAAATCAACTCAGGATGAGGGAGGTAATTAATTCCATTCAACCTTATATTTGAATATTCAATGGAAATATATAACATATCTTAAATATTTCATATGCTTCAGGAGGAAAAAGCATTTTGCATAGAGAAAAATGATTTTGTAAATTTGAAAAAGAAATCTCATTATAGGATCATAGCAAAAATGAGTAACTTCTCACAAGGAATTTTGAGATTGTTTTCTCATGATACATCAGTGATTTAAAGGTATTTGAGGACATAATAGGGGTTTTATGACTTTGAAAATTAATAGACAGATTATTAAAGTTACAAATTAAAAGCTCTATTCCTTATTAATTTTCCAACTTTATATGCCCTCAGTCTCATTTCTCCCAACCATTATCATTCTGCAGCCTCCTCAACAATGGTTTTTAAGCCTTTTGGTAATTTTTATCTTATTCATACAATTAATTAAATACTTTTGTATGACTGAACTTTAATTAAATATCAAACTATTATATATCTTTATCATATTTCCTGTTTCACTTATGAACAAAATATTTAAATACTTATATAAATATTTAAATGCTTATAATAAATGAGTAATATAAGACTTAATTGTTAACAAATTTCATACTAAACATAAACATAGTCAAATTTTCATGTTAAATTGTACGATGAAATTAATTGCTCAACTATGTATACTAAATTATATACATTATAAATTCACAAAATATTGAACATTATTAGTTCATAAAATAAGAATATATTTATGATCTGTTTGTGGTATTACTATATCCTGGTTTGGTCCCTTGAATGATGCTGCTATAAATTTGAAATCTCTATAAGGCTGAAAGAAGCTCTTTAATTAATACAGTAAGCAAATAATTCTAAGCAATTTGAGATATTGACAAGATCTGTCTGGAATTATATTAGGGTATACTGATGTCTAAAACTAATCTTTAACTATAACAGGGAAAGATCATGTGATGGGAGCTTCTGATCCAATTACATAAATCATCCCTTGTGCTTATATAAGTTGATATATTTTGAAAACTTATGAACTTTATGGAATCCTATTGTGTTTTTCATATCTACAAATTCTATACAAGTATTATGTATAGAGAATGACAGCCATACCAGGCTTGATGGCTCATGCCTTTACTCCTAGTACTCAGGAGGCAGAGGTAGGCAGAACTCTGAGAGTTAGATGCCAGCTTTGTTTACATTGTGATTTCTAGGACAACCAGGGTTGTGTAGTTAAATCCTTTCTCAAAAATAAAACAGAAAGAAAGAAGAAAGTTAAATAATGAAGAAGAGTTAAAGAAAAAAAAGAATTAAATAACTGCCTTATTAGCTTTACATGTGCTGTATTGGACTTACATGTTTCTTAAACATGGAGACAAACTAAAATGCAAAACTCAGGCTTTGTGTGAAGACTGTGGTGCAGGCAAAGTGAATGAAATGCATGTGACTAGAAAAAATATTGAAATTTGAAGGACACTGTAGGATAAAGTGAAGACTTCTTAAGTATGTAAAGGATGGTGTAGGTGGCAGAAATGAAAAGGACAGGATGATGAAGCACTAACAAGTGGTAAGGACTTACAGAGATTTTGTAAAAATATGAGCAAGAAATGTTGAGTGTGGGGTGCCAAAGTCATGTGCCAAGAAAGGAAGTTGGAATTAGAAGTAGCCATGATTGAATCCTCTGACCTATTAGTTGCAAGGTTTTGATATAGAAAAGAATAAAAACTGACAAGAACTCATGGCTTGAGGAGTGATGGTGTAATTAAGCAGGAACTCCAGTGCAAGCTTAATGACTCTCTTCCCAAATTGTCATGCTGCATACACTCCTTCCTGGCCATTTAATTTAAGTCATTGATCCTTTCAGTAAGGATTGCTATTGCTCAGCCTCAATAAACTCTTTGTGAATATATATATGAAGTAGTTCCTTACATGAGCCAAATTTCACTGCCTTTTTGTGTTTTCTTAGGCTTCTAAATTATCAAATTGTCAGGCTGCAAAGAAATATCAACCTAGGAGTTAGAAAAGATTTTCTAAGAAAAAAAATTGGAGAATGTAATATTAAATAAATTTCCCCAAGAAAATGTCTTAATTTCTTCATGATTCTGTACTCTTTTAGCCTTAATAAATCTTTGGTGTAAGAGGTCTTTCTGTATTTGTGTTGCTCTCATTGGCTGAATAAAGAAACTGCCTTGGCCTTTTGATAGGGCAGAACTTAGGTGTGGGGGGAGAGAACTGAATGCTGGGAGAAAGAAGGCAGGCAGAGAGAGCAGCCATGGAGTAACCAGAGTCAGACATGCTGAATCTTTCCCTGTAAGCCACGACCTCATGGTGACATATAGATTATTAGAAATGGGTTTAATCAAAATGTGAGAGTTGGCCAAGAAGAGGCTAGATAAAATGGGCCAGGCAGCAATTTAATTAATACAATTTTTGTGTGGTTATTTTTTGGGGTTAAGCTACCCTGGCAGCAGGACGTGGCCCACTCGCCTCATCCTGGCGCCTCAACGTGGTCTACTAACTCCACGTAAAACCTAAGAGGGCTTAAAAAGAAATTCTATACTAAAAAAAAAATACAGAATTTAACACAGATTCTTGCTGCTTGCTGGCAGTTTGCTGCAAGTGCTTTAAGAAAGATTTTCCTGATTCAGCTTTAGCCGGGGATCGGGGGCCTGGGGCTGTTTTAAAATGCTGGCTACCTGCCAGCACAATCTCTGGCTATTGAAGGAGACAGAGAATTTGGATGGGGTTTTGTGAGTAAAGTGCTACAGCTTGCTTGATGGCAATGTGGACTGCTATGTACCTGGAACTGAGGCAACTCAGGGGCACCAAATGGTTCTGGAGGCAGGAGCAGCTCCAGCATACTGAACTGTGCTGATTTCAGGCAGGAACTATCATAATTATCATAATAATGGCACAGTTAAGGTTTAGACTGGGCAGGAAACAGGTCGTACCTTATTACACCTACATGGCACAACTTAAGTTTTTAAGAATTGCTTAGCATTTTAGGAAATGCTCCTGGATAGTAAAGAATTACAGATTCACAATAGGACATGAAAGACCTAGAAATGGGTCATACTGTTAGATAAGTGTACATAGGCATAAAAGAGAAAAGAAATAGAGCATACAGAGTCATAATATAAAGTTAATGCTTTAAAAAAGGGTAAAGTCTTTAAAGAGTCATAGTACAGATACTTATAGATTAAAAAAATAAAGTAAGCCATGTAAAAATGCAAAATTCATAGAGAGTCTGAATTATATGTATTATTGTGTCTTCTTTAATTTTTTTGACTGTAAAGGAGCTAAGTACAGAGAGACGTTTCATTGTGTGGGCTGCTAAGCTAAACCAGCATGGATATTATAAAAGTATTATGACATAAGAATTTGGGTCTAAGGATATGATGCTTTGGAAAAGAGGTTCTTCTTTTGTTTTCACAGAAGATGAGACCCTGTGGATTGCTTCTAGACCAATATAGTATGATATACCACGCCCTACTGAAACGTTAACATACACACCCTCAAAAACTTACTTTGCTCAACTGCCGACTGAGATGAACCTAGCATACAGGATACAACATGAAAGAGCTGAAAAACAGTGCCCCCATAGAGCACGAAGCAGGTTGGAGAGAAAAAACTATGTCCATATTGCCAAATATTGTTTGTAAATGTTCTTTTACATTTAAAGGTGGATATGATATAGATATGAATAATTTGCATTGTTATAAATCTTGATTTATGGATACAAATTTAAGGTTAATTTTGTTATATGTATATGTATTTCTGATCTTGATTAAGGTATTGTGATTGTGTAGTTCATTTAAAAATGTAATGTTTAATTAGGAAATATAGGTTATTAATGGATAATCATTGATAATAGTCAAGCTTGTAATCATGCTAGATTTTCTAAATATATAGAGATATATTTCAGTTAGATAGGCATTCTTCATATCTTTTAAAGACTACAGAATATGGCATTTAAAATGTTTTAATAACTTAGGATTTTTTATGACAATGAGATATGTCTGCTCCTGGCAGCACCAATCTACTTCAAGAGGAAAATGGGCATCGATGAGGCTCCTTATGGAGTTTGTTAGTCACTTAGGCAAGAAACTGCTCTTGCCTGAACTGTTGCATAAACTGGACACGAAGAACCTGCAGAGAGAGGACTGATAAACTTGCCTAAAGGTGAGATGATACTTCAGGGTTCCTGATGAAACCCTGAACTGCATGAAAGAGTCTGCAAGACATTCTGCAGGATACAGAAGAAAGTGACTGAACTGTCTTTGAAATTTCCTGCTTTATGAAAAAGTCTGCTGGATACTATGGGCCTATAGGCTGAAGATGGATTCCTC
The DNA here is from genome assembly GCA_004026605.1 of Ondatra zibethicus. Classification (NCBI taxonomy): domain Eukaryota; kingdom Metazoa; phylum Chordata; class Mammalia; order Rodentia; family Cricetidae; genus Ondatra; species Ondatra zibethicus. Next base: position 39,326 of record PVIU01017485.1, read on the forward strand.
AATGGTACGAAATAACTTTGGGTGACTGTCTAGGAAGCAAGATGTCTCTGTCCCTTTTACAGTTATGGAAGTTGCTTACTTCTTGTTTACTTAGGTAATATTATATCCTTCTGGAGTCTTTGATGGAGTTGAAGAATGGATAGTTATAGTTTTCCTTAGTTATGATAAAAGACAAACTAGATATAAATATGGTAACTGTAGTTCTTGCTTGATAACTGTTCTGTTATATGTAATTTTACTATGTTAAAGTAAAAGTCTTTCTTTTTTCTTTAAACAGAAAAGGGGAAATGGTGTAGGAGGTCCTTCTGTATTTGTGTTGGTTTCATTGGTTGAATAAAGAAACTGCCTTGGCCTTTTGATAGGGCAGAACTTAGGTGGGGGTGGGGGGAAGAGAACTGAATGCAGGGAGAAAGAAGGCAGGCAGAGAGAGCCGCCATGAAGCTGCCAGGTCACACATGCTGAATCTTTTTTTTTCACATTTAATTTTTTATTATTGCATTATAAATAATACCATTCAAAATTTCCATCTCCTCCGCTCCTCCCATTTCCCTCCTGCTCCCCCACTCCCCCTCCCCTTTTCCCCTCCAGACCTAAGAGAGGGCAGGTTACCCTGCCCTGTGGGAAGCCCAAGGCCCTCTCGCCTCCATCCAGGCCTAGGAAGGTGTGAATCCAAACTGACTAGGATCCCAAAAAGCCAGTACATGCAGTAGAATCAAATCCCAGTGCCATTATCATTGGCTTCTCAGTCAGTCCCCATTGTCAGCCATATTCAGAGAGTCTGTTTCGATCACATGCTCATTCAGTCCCAGTCCAGCTGGCCTTAGTGAGCTCCCACAAGATCGGGCACACCATCTCAATGGGTGGACGAATCCCTTGTGGTTCTGACTTCTGTGTTCATCTTCTCCCTCCTTCTGCTCTTCAACTGGGCCTTGGGAGCTCAGTCCAGTGTTCCAATGTGGGTCTCTGTCTCTATCTCCATCCGTTGACGGACAAAGGTTCTTCTGCTCTTCGACTGGACCTTGGGAGCTCAATCCATTGCTCTGGTGTGAATGTGGGTCTCTGTCTCTATCTCCATCCATCGGACGAAATTCTATGGATGTGATCAAGATATTCATCAGTGTGACTATGGGACAATGATAGTTCTGGCACCCTCTCCTCTGCTGCCCAAGGACCTAGCTGGGAACAGCCCTGTGGACACCTGGGATCTCCTCTAGAGCCAAGTATCTTGCCACTCCTAAAATGACTCCAATAATGCAGATATCTTATTCCCTTCTCCAACATCCACCTATCCTCCATCTCCACCCTCCCACTCCCCCAATCTCTCCCCAGTCCTTCCCTTCTCCCTACTCCTTCCCCCTCTCCCCTCCACCCGCCCCCAACCCCCACCTCTATCACCACCCCATTATTCCCACCTTTTGCCTGGCATTTTGTTTGCTTCCAATTTCCAAGAAGATCTATGTATGATTTTCTTTGGGTTTGACTTGCTATTTGGCTTCTCTGGGATTGTGAGCTATAAGCTTAGTGTCCTTTGTTTTCTGAATAGGGTCCACTAATGAGTGAATACATACCATAATCGTCCTTTTGGGTTTGGGTTACCTCACTCAGGATAGCGTTTTCTATTTCCATCCATTTGCATGCAAAATTCAAGATGTCATTGTTTTTTACTGCTGCAGAGTACTCTAATGTGTATATATTCCACACTTTCTGGATCCATTCTTCCATTGAGGGGCACCTCGGTTGTTTCCAGGTTCTGGCTATTACAAATAATGCTGCTATGAAGATAGTTGCACAGATGCTTTTGTAGAATGATTGGGTATCTCTTGGGTATATTCCCAAGAGTGGTATTGCTGGGTCCTGAGGTAGGTTGATTCCCAATTTCCTGAGAAACCACCACACTGATTTACAAAGTAGTTGCACAAGTTTGCATTCCCACCAGCAATGGATGAGTGTTCCTGTTACACCACATCCTCTCCAGAATAGGCTATCATTGGTGTTTTTGATTTTAGCCATTCTGACAGGTGTAAGATGGTATCTCAAAGTTGTTTTGATTTGCATTTCCCTGATCGCTAAGGAAGTTGAGCATGACCTTAGGTATCTTTTGGCCATTTGAATTTCTGCTGTTGAGAATTCTCGGTTCAGATCCTTACCCCATTTTTTAATTGGGTAATTTAGCATTTTAATGTCTAGTTTCTTGAGTTCTTTGTATATTTTGGAGATCAGACCTTTGTCTGATGTGGGATCAGTGAAGATCTTCTCCCATTCAGTAGGATGCCTTTTTTGTCTTAATGACAGTGTCCTTTGCTTTACAGAAGCTTCTCAGTTTCAGGAGGTCCCATTTATTCATTATTGCTCTTATTGTCTGTGCCACTGGGGTTTTACATAGGAAGTGGTCTCCTGTGCCCATGTTTTGCAGGCTACTTCCCACTTTCTCTTCTATCAGGTTAAGTGTGGTCAGATTAATATTGAGGTCTTT